>JAGVSP010003883.1:42500-106519 GCA_022494985.1 Micrasema minimum
TAATAATCAAATAAGAGGAAACCAATGAGAAAAAAGTAAAAATAAAAGAAAAAGAAAATCTATAGGTAATGAAATCCGAACTAAACAAATATGTACATAGACTATGATTTACATACTAAGAGAGATCGCAGTCTAACAGCTTGTACAAAATAGTTTGTCAAAAAAAAAATACTGGCACATTTCAATGATTGATGATAAAGAAAATTATACAACTAATCGATCGGCTATATTAACAACAGACTCTGGCTTGAAAAAGACAACTTCCATTCTAGGTAAAAGGTTAATAATAATAATAAAATGTATAACGCCTTACATCATTTGCTGTTACGAAGAAATTCCAAGGCATTAAAGAAGTTACTCCATATAGATAAAAAAGAAAATAAACAAATTTGTAGTGATCCACAGGTTCACTTGTGGATTTGGGAGGAGTATTGTCCACAAGCTCTCTAATCTCGCAATCTTCATTGTATTGTTCTTCATTTTCGTGATAAATGTCAGAATTGATTGATTCCGCCATAACTTGGGACAAGATAGTTTTCTTACGATTAGCAACTATTTAAAAATTTGAATGGAGTGATTAAAGCTCACTAAATTAAACACTGACTACTCATTGAATAGCAGACAATAAAATCTAATCCAAATTACGACAGTAAATGACATTATTTTGACTTTTGACAGATAAGCAGATCAATAGAAAATTATTATAGATGTGGAACAGATTTTCTATGATATATTTTATTTATTGGTACCTACATAGAATACCCATTCACCACATATAAAGCTGCTACACACGTGGCCACCATCTAGCCATTATTAGCGGACGGGGTAGATTTTAGAGGAGCTTATCCGATAATGTTATTGCGATAGAAAGAATGTCGAGAGAGATAGTCGTCAAACCAACGCTGGCCAAGTTAGCAGGAGCCATTCTTTAAATAATCTGTGGAGCCATTTAGGTACCATTTTTTTCTAGCCACCCTACTTTGCGATCTTCCAATTTCTCATTTCTATGCTTTTCTATTTCTATTGACAAAATAGGTAGAAAGTGTAAAAAAAGAGGTGATTTATTTTAGTTTTCGGCTGGTTTTCGGTGTTTCATTCTTCGTTCTGCTTTAATATCTATTAATATATATTATAAGCCGTAGAAGATTTCTGGTGAACTGTTGCTATAGTTTGTGTCAGAATATTTATTATGTTTTTAATACAATATACATAATGTAGGTAACCATTTCAAAATATTGTGGATTGTGGGTGTATTGTGGTATTGCCTTTTCAAGCAGTCATGATCTTATGAAGTTATGCTAGTCTCAGAATTAATTTATTTTTGACTATTATTATGACTGCTAAAAAAAAATATTATCTGTTCCTTATAATTGGATTCGTTCATCTTATTTACTGCGAAAATCCTAATTCTGAATTGGATTACAACGAAAGTGACAGGGAAATAAGACACGTTTCGAGCAATGAATCTGAATATTACCTCAAGTTTACCAAAAAGTTAACAAATTATTCCGAACCCGTCACTAAACCATTTATTATAAAATGTCAAGTCGTGCTGTCAAATTATTATGCAGACCTAATAAACTCGACTTTGAGATACGAGGATATTCAAAATACTACTGAAAATTTACTTCATAAGGTTAAAATCCGATGGTTAAAGAATAATTCTCCCATTGAATCTAATAATAAACGTGTCACGAAGAAAAAAGTAGTGGGAAATGGAACTGTTACTTCTTTCCTTCGATTTCGTAGTCTGGAAATAGTCGATGAGTCATCATATTCGTGTATTGCTGCCATCGGCAAAAATGAAATTAAATCCGATGGATATTTGGATGTTCTGGAGAATCTGGAAGATGAGGATAAGACTCTGCCTCCGTATAAGCCATTATTTACAGACATAGATACCAATCAAGAGCCTACTTTTCCTTCAGGAGTTACTGGAGTATTTTCTGGATTTGAATTTACGAAACAGCAAAATCTTACATCTCCACAATCGGTTGATGAAGATAGTCCTGATGAAGCGTTGACTAAAATTTCAAATATCAACGCATTTTCAAAAAAGCAGGCCACCATCAAGCCACTGCAACTGCCTTCCCAAGGAATATGTCAGATATACACAGGACTTACATGTGCTCAGTTCTTACACCAAGAGTTTGTGTTTATTCCGTATCCCGCTACCCAAGCTGCCTTGGAAGATAAACTAGCCATGGCCTTTAAAGTGGTTTCTTATTCCAATGAAATAAGTTCTAGCTGCAGAAGGTACGCCTTGCCTAGTCTTTGTTTTTCTACATTTCCAATCTGCCTGATTCCAAACCAAACTAATACTTTGTTTTTTCAAAACTTCCACAAACTGTATGAATCTGATAATAAAATAAAGAAAACTTATCAAACAAATGATGATCAAGACGATGATTCCGTACTCAAAATAAACTTTGAAAATATGCCACCCGGTGGTTTGCCCCCACACCTCAGCCCGGCCAGACCTACACTTAGTTTGTCGAGTAAAAATAGTGATTTAAGTTTGCGTGGCAAACGACACGCCTCGCCAGAAGTGCAGATGCGCATTGACACGAGAACTAAGAAGACAGTAATGCAGGAAGTGCCCAGCACTTCTCAAAAACCGCAAAAGTTCATTATTTCCAGATCAACCATTCCCCTTCGTCGTGTTTGCAGAGATGATTGTAACCATCTAGAAAATGAACTTTGCCAAAAGGAATATGCCATAGCCAAAAGACATCCTGAAATTGGACAAAAGTTAACTTTAGAAACGTGCGAAGATCTTCCCCACGACTCAAAAGATTGCTTAAAAATTGAAATTGATAGAGAAATCAGCTCGGAAAATTGCTACTGGGAAAAGGGGATACGCTTTCGTGGAAATATTAGTATATCCAAGTCAGGTCAGGAATGCATCAAATGGTCAGACCAATTTATTCTTAAAATGGACGTCCACCCTGAGCTGTCTGGAGGACATAATTACTGCCGTAATCCGGGAGGGAAAGAGTCTCAGCCCTGGTGTTACGTTACAGGAAAAGACAACATTCAAGAACAATTATGCAATATTCCTAAATGTTCCGAAAAAATTTGGCTGTACATCATTTTTATAATGGTTGGAGTTTCGCTAGTATTCATCTTTTGCATGATCTTTGTTTGTTGTCGGCAGAGAAATTCAAAACATAATACAGCAGCCATCAGGAACATAAATCTACCAAACGCTGATAAAAATATATACGGAAATTCGAGGTTAAATTCTCCCATCGAACTAAACGAATTGCTCGCTGGTCAAAATCCAAACTCTCGAACAAATGGAATACTAAGGGTTCCTCAATTCACGCTATCGCAAATCAAATTTGTAGAAGAATTAGGTGAAGGCGCTTTCGGAAAAGTATACAAAGGAGAGTTGTCCAAAGATAATGAAAAAATATTTGTGGCTGTAAAGGCATTAAAAGAAAATGCCTCCCATAAAACTCAACAGGATTTTAAAAGAGAGATAGAACTGATTTCGGAATTGCGTCACGAGAACATCGTTTGCATTCTGGGTGTTGTTTTGAGGGAAGAACCATTGTGTATGCTTTTTGAATTTATGGCCAAAGGAGATCTTCACGAGTTTCTGATGGAACAAGCCCCTCCCATGGGATCAGGGCTCTCCCCGACGCAGTTCCTGCTAATCGCTAAACACATCGCATCTGGCATGGAGTACCTGGCGGCCCACCATTATGTGCACCGCGACTTGGCTGCTCGAAACTGCCTAGTTGCTGACAATCTCGTCGTTAAGATATCGGACTTTGGTCTATCCAGGGATATATACAGCTCTGATTACTATAGGGTAAGTTCTGTAGCATTACTCTTCCTCACTTATTAAATTTGGATATTCATTATTATCAATGGTGTTTCTTACCATTCAAGTACTGCTGTGCAGAACCTAAACTGCAATAAAAGAAAATATATAATTTAATTAACTGTACCTACAGTTCCATATATTTCCAATACCGTGGGCTCTTTTGGTCAAGGTGAACCCAGGTTTTTTTTTAAATTTTCTATGGTTTAGGCTCTCCATGGCAGAGTTCTCCAAAGATACATAGAAAAGTGTTCAATTGTACTCAATTGCATTTAATGTCTAATGTATTTTTCCTCTGTAGGTTCAATCAAAATCCCTTCTTCCTGTTCGCTGGATGCCACCAGAATCTATTTTGTACGGGAAATTTACTACTGAAAGTGATGTTTGGTCATACGGTGTTGTCTTATGGGAAATTTATAGTTATGGCCTTCAACCATACTATGGGTATGAATATTCTATACATTTTATTTGTGCCTATTTTAACAAAACTTGACTACAGCTAAAGCCATCTAATTGCAACATACAACCCGATCCATGGGCATGAGGCATAAAAATAGTATCCATTTAATTTAAGAAAATATAGCTTAATGTACTTATGAAATTTATGTTAGAAGCACTCACTTTTTAGCTATTCATTATAAACTATTTAATTAAAACATTTTGTTTTTAACTTTTAACTATAAAACTCTGGTTTCCCTTCAATACTTTTTATTAGTCGAAAGTAGTTTAAAAAAAGCATTTTATTTAAATGGTTCTTAATGTATAAACTAATTCATATAGTATATTACCCAAATGTTAAGAAAAGCTGGGTAACAAATCTGAGTTATTTTATTTTAAAAGTTGCTTGTGAGTACTAAAACCCTCTTCCTATAACTTCTTAGCTTTTTAAGAAAATCAAGCTTATACTCCTCAATCTTAACATTGGCGTGTTCATTTCACTTGATTTTTTATAATTTCAAAAAAATCGTAATGCTTATATCTCACATGTGCCGAGCATTTTATTTTTTAAATCAACAAAGTTTTATTTAATATTGAATAATAAATCATCAGTTGGTTATTTTGATATTTTTTCATTCCTTTTAGACACAGCAATCAGGAAGTTATAGCATTTGTCCGGGGAAGACATCTATTGCAAACTCCCACAGATTGTCCACCCAATGTCATGGCCCTCATGAGAGAATGTTGGCACCAGACACCATCTAAAAGGCCCAACTTTACTTTAATTACACAAAGGTAAAGAATCTTTTCTAGTATTATTATTAGAAATATGTAGTTAGTACCTAGATAAATATTGGATTTAGTATTAGTGTTCATGGTTCATATTTGTATTCAGCTCGAAGGTTTAGAAGGTTTATCTTCCTTAATTTACTTTGTTGTTTTTTTAAAAACTTACATTGTTTCCAGTACCGAAATGAGTACATAATGAAAGCAATTGGTTTATTAATTTTTAGCAAAATACTCCAATTAAAACTCAAAGATGTTATTTATTTTCCTTAGTATATGGCTGCTATAATAGGCATTACTTCAAATATTCTTCAGCATTTAATAATTTTGGTTTCCTAATAAATTTGTACTATTGTCTGTTGTAAATAAAGTTCTTTGAGTACATTTTTTTTTATTGGATCCACAGATTATCAGGCTGGCTCCGCCCCAACGGCGGTCTATACAGCGACATGACTTCGGACTCCTCCTCCAGCCAGCGGGGGCCGCTCTGCTCGGGGGACCCCCGCGAGCGCATGCCCCTGATAGGGGGCCACTCCTCCTCCAATGGCTCCCTGTCCACACTGCCCAGGAAGCTCAGCACGGCGGGATCCGTCCGCAGCCACACTTCCGCTCGCCTCATGATGTCCAGCTCCGACGTCACCTCCAACTCGGACAACTGCGAGTCCATCGTCAGACTAAACAAGTCTAGTTGCGGGTCGCTTCTGGAACCCGGCGACAGAGGGCAGAAAGATACCATCGTCAAAATACCAACTTTATCTCAACCCTATGATATATAAACTTGTTTTTTATTTAAAATTTTGTACTGATTTACTGTACAATATGTGTGTCTCTATATTCTTGTCTAAAAACCTGGTGTTTTTTTTTTGTTTTTATATAAGCCGTCATGGTTTTATTTATTATCAGATGTTGGTGAATATGTCATGTCTTATTCATATTTAGTTTGGTGAGTAATATTAAGCCGTACTAAAAGTGACACTAATCATGTAAACTGGTAGTGATTGCCAGCTAAACTTAAACTAATCTGAAGTATTTTATTTATCAAATACGCAGTTTGTTCTTGTGTTCTACTTTTGATCCAAAGGTTGTTTGTGCTAGTCTGTGGCTATTGTAATAAGACTTAGATGTTTAAAAAAGGTAGAGGTTAGATGGAAAGTTAAATCTTCGTTGGTTTGTTTCAAATAAAGGGCTCGCTTTATCTCTTATTACGTTCATGTTTCATTCATTAGAAAATGTGACCAATGTCATTAATTTTGTAATTCATTACATAATGTAAATCATGCTATGTGTAAAATGTCCTATAAGTCTCCATTTCTACAAGCATAAAGCATAATTGTATCGACACAAAAGTGATCTTTCATAATAGCTGACTTTAAATGTAAAAAGAGAATATATAAAACTGTTCTCGCATTTTATAAATTCCTTCTAGACTTGTAGGACATTGTAGAATTTAATTTGAAGAAATGAACCAAAAATTTGTGACATTTGATGTTTGTAATAAGGTGTACCATCGAAGATAAGATATGGGAGGGAGAATCTCACTCTTAGTATTATTAATCATAAAGTTATAATTATTGCATTTATTTATTTTAAACCTTATAATATTCACTTTTCTTTGAAGCATGGAATGCCATGTTTAGAGGTGGAAATTTTAAACAATGTCCTGTCAGTAAACAAAAATATAAAATTCTCTACGTGACTATTAATTTCTCAAAAAAATCCTTAAAAAATGGTTTAGTTTAAAAGCTGCTGAATATTTCAATTACACAACCAAAAATATTCCTAAATTATGGTAACTGGTTTCGTTAGGAAAAAATTATACCTACTTAACTGTTTATCAAGTGTTTATGTGGTCGAAAGAAAATGAATAATTCACCGTCCGTTTTAATTCATTTTAAAATTCTAAAAGTGATTGATTTGCAATACTGTGAAATAATAATAAAATTGCTCAAATAACAACATATCTGAATTTTAATTGCAATAATTGTATGCATATTATCTCGTTGTGAGGAAAGATAAGATAAATGGTGTTTTAAAACCATAATGTGTAATCAGCCAGTTGATGTTTATGTGTATTTTTAAATATAAGAATGGAAAATAATATCAAGAGGGCCATTTTGTGCAATATTGCTTTCCTCAGTATGAAATGAGTACTTACTGCTGATATAATTTTGTTTTTCCAACACGTGTTTATATTTCACAATAATGATAATATGATGAACTAATAAATAAACATACCAGTATATGTTTATGTTGTGTGTATATATAAATTTAATATTATATTATCTCTGGGATGTGTATTGATTTTGCAGGTTAATTCATAATAACTAAGGTATCTCTTTTTTTATGCTTCAAGTTTACTGAATTTATTTTATTGAATGTCACAAATTCCTAAATAAATAGGAATTTAAATCTCCAATTTAAATCGACGATGAAATAGATAGGGTTTTATACACCCAACTTAATTCCTAATTTCTTAAACGTCAACATAAAATTGTAATAAATTAAAATATTTGTGAATATTGTAAAATTTAAAATCTTTCTTTTTAATGGTAAAGTTTTAAGATTATACGTGATTATTGTATAATTTTGGTGTGCAACGTTCCAGGCAGAAATATTTTTACTGACATTATTCCTAACTTAGATATTAGAGTTTATTTTTAAAAAATCGAGGAGCAAATCTAAATAAATTGTTTCATAATAAATTTATTTGATAACATTTTCAATAAACATAAAAATTTACCCATAATCACAATTTTTCACCTTATAAGAAACTTTACAATCTGTATTCTATTTCCGCATAAATAATAAAAAATTCTCAGGAAATTAACTTAGATATCATCACCAGAATGAATGTTGATTCTTTGTTTATATACCTACATGAAATCATACATATCATTTTTATTTTTATTTTTCACCACAGTAAATATCGATAGGTATTTTACTCGAGTACCTTAAAATAATTAGACTTCAAACTGCAAAATATAATGGTATTATGCTATCATGTGTTATGATAGCATATAAATACATGACAGGCCATAAAAAGAGATATCGGATTACCCAGGGCTTTTTTTCCATTTAACGCGGTGGAACGGCGTTCCGGCACCTTTTTTTCACGGTTTTATTTTAAAAAATCAATTAAACGAAAAAATATTTGCGCTTAAGTAATTATAATGCCCACTTTATATGAGACAGTTTCTTGTTCAGAAAACTACACAGTTTCTTGTTCAGAAAACTGTGCAGTCTGTCAAACTTCTGTCAAAAGACACGCTAAATATGTGTATTTTTGAAACGCGATTGTAAGTTATTATCGTATGTTTGCTCTCAGGAAATTGTATATTTAGCTAATTATGTATATATGTTATTGTTTTTTTACGTATTTAAAAGCATACAATAAACCAATGTCTATTTAAACGTTTACATAAAAAAACATTGACTGTCATGTCAGCTTAAATCTGACACTAGCACACAGTTTTTCATGCAGTTTTACTTTTTATACGGGACCGTTTTCAGACTGCACAGAAAACTGTGTAGTAAACTGCGCCATATAAAGATAGCTTAATAATAATTCGTTAAAATGATAGCGTGGCTTAGCTCCTTTTAATTTCATTTAAGTTACATTTGAATATCATTTTTTATTAAAAAGCTTGACATGAAGTGCGTTCCGGCACCTTTTTTTTTTTAAAAAAAAAGCCCTGGGATTACCTACTTACACCCAGAAATATTTGGATAATTAATTTATGGGATATGAAATTATTCAAAATAAACCTCCAGTTTGGTTTGGTTAAACATTGCCAAAGTAGGTATGTCATAGTGTGTCTTTATATTTTATAATTCCTAATAAATGTAGATATTTTAACTTGATTTAATATTGGGCTTTTATAAAGTTTTATTTAGTTATGTTCTTCGATTTTAAAAGACTGATATAATTTATTTTTTTATTTGTTTTGAATATTTTTCAAACCATGAAAATGTGATTTAAATGTTTTTTATTTATGGTAAATTCTTCGCAACATCTCTAAGCAAATATATGAAGACATTGATTTGATAAGTGAAATATAAATGTAGATATTTTAACTTGATTCAATATTGGGCTTTATAAAGTTTTATTTAGTTATGTTCTTCGATTTCAAAAGACTGATATAATTTATTTTTTTATTTGTTTTAAATATTTTTCAAACCATGAAAATGTGATTTAAATGTGTTTTATTTAAGGTAAATTCTTCGCAACATCTCTAAGCAAAAATATATGAAGACATTGATTTGATAAGTGAAATTTTCTAGCAACATGTTCTATTAAAAACTGCTTTTCTTCATAATTATAAGCAGCTTATAAAAAGTAATGTATTTAGTTTGTCAAATTGAAGAGTTTCTAAGCTGTTTATTCTAAGTATTTATTCCGCCTTCATGTTTTTTTTAATATCCCATTATTATATTATTTTCACTCGGAAGTATTTTTTCGCTGGTGTTTTATTTTATTATTTATTTGAGATCTTGATAGAAAATTAGTTTATTGAAATACTTCTTTTAAGGGAATAATTACATATTGTAAAGTACTATAAGACATAATATTAAACATGACCGTTGATATATTGTTATATAAATAATGTGGTTGGAATTGTATTAAACTGTACGTGGTATTTTATTATCAATGGCATGTTACTCCAACCATAATACAAGTTTATGTAATATGAGTACATGTATTATCTACTTACCTTACCTTATATGCATACATGTTTGATGTCAAATTATTATGTTCTCACATTCAGTTTTTATACATTTTTATATTAAATTTTTTTGTGTATATTTTTGTTTCATTACATCCTTACTAATGTATTGGAGAAAAATATGTACAAAGTGTGACTATAAACAAACCTACCATAGTTATGTTGGGTTCTGATAACCTTAAGTTTACATAATGTTTTGTTCCTAATCACAAGCTTTCAGCAGTGGTAGCTGTAATGTTAATGGCAATACTGTCTTTACACGGCATTAACAAGACAAGTCTTATGAGACGCTGTGTTACGAGGTTAAATTCTGTTAAAATCAACAAATTATTGAATACCCATTATGATCATACAAATATAAAAATTTAACTTTTAAAACTACGATACAAGCAGATAGTCTGTTTTTTTAGTATAGGGAAAAATAAAAGTCACATCAAATTTTGTATCTTGTGAGGTAACTTATCGCATCACATCTACCAATATCTGCTACCAACTTGATAAAATGACTTTACAAAATTGACATTTTATTTTTAAATTTATTTTTTATTTAATTCATGAAAATGTTTAAAACAAGAGCTCTTATTCAACATTAAGCATTTGAACTGCACCTCATATACCGGCGGTCCTAAAAAATAATGTCGGATCTGGTTAAAATCAGATAACCCTTTTAGCTAGTTTTTAATGAGTTTTTATGATTTTGAAGTATTTTAATTTAATTATATGTTTACCATTTTTGAAAATACAGACTAAGGCAAAGAGTATAAAATAACCCTTTAATGCAAAACACAAAAGCGGTTTTTACAAGAATAATACAAAAATAAACTTGCAAAACCGCTTTTGTGTGTTTGAGCAATGCATAACAGGGATAAACCAAAAGATGTACTTTATAGATATATTTTGTAGATCCATCACTGTTCTTCGGGACTATTGATATATTGAGATGAAGGAGATCAGATGAAGATAATCATTGGAGAACGAGATGCAAATCCAATTGCAACCAATTCACAGGATTGAGACTACGAAGAAGAAACATCATATTATGTATGCCTCCCTAGATTTATAAATAATAAAATCCTAAATTTCTACCACTTTCAACAACTACTAGAAGCTTAAATAAGCCTTTCTAAATAAAAATATTTTTTTTTTCTTGTACGTAGTACGGAAAAATCGCCCGATTCTTTCTGCATTTACAGTTTAAAATTTTCAAACTATGGACATAATACAAGCAAGGAAGCATTTTGGCAGTCAATAATGTAATCGTCAAAAATGACACACACATACTAGAAGTCATGTGTACAGTTGTACAGCAGGAATAAAAGATGAGTTGTGTGAGCATAAAATACACTTTATTGCTATTAGATCATAATCATGGATGGATAGCATTTGTATGTAAACATCTGAATAAAAACATTTCACACTTTAGTCAATAAGCAAATAATCTAAGCTTATTGAAGAAATTTAAATAGCTCCATAAATGCTGTTTAATTAAAAATCAGAGGGACTTCATTGTCGGCTTATTTTCTTATATGTTTACTATCATCAAATATCTAATAATACCGAGCTGATCACAGTTTTTTATTAAGTTTTACAGAAAAAGCAAAAAACATAGATTTTTTTCTGGTACATTCTATCTCCCATAGTTTCATTTATCTAAAAGACTATTATTTGGTCTTCGTTCGGAACACAATAGGTAATTTTAGACATTTAAATTCATATTGAACAAAAATAACAATAACTTACTTTGATATGTATAAACATTAGAAAGTCATGTTATATTATTTGTTGAAAGTAAACATAAACTCAATAGTTGTTAAGTAAATTAATTAGAGCACTATCAAAAAGTCACAAAAAGTGACTTGCTCGGATTTTGGCTGTTATCTTCTTATGTTATTATTATTATATTGATTCCTCCAAGGTATTATGTTCCTTATCATTTTATGGCACAATAGATAAATAATTTCCATATACATTTCGATACACTTATGCATAAATTGTTCATTATGTTTTTAAAAAACACTGAATGTGGTTTTAGTTTTGATGTTATTTAATTTTATAATGTGATCTAAAATTTTACTAGGTTTACCTCATTTGAACTTATAAAAATTAAAATACTTTATTGATGCATCGATCAAAAAATCCAATGATAACTTATTCTTCTGGGATATTTCTATGAACCCTTTAAGACATTTTTCCACAACAAGCTTACATTTTCAATAATTATAGCGATTGAAAAATATGAAGCAAATGCCTTGAGAAAAATTATGTTATTTATTGGTTTTGCCAGGAATAAAATCCAAAACCACTATACTAACTATAGTCCTGTTGAACATTGAGGGTAACAATCCCCCTTGAGGGTAATTTTCAATGAATTATCATAAACGGCAAGCAGACTGTATGAAGCGTACCTATAAAAATCTGGATTCATTTTGAAATGTGATAGGTACATAGAAAACATAGGCGCGAGTTCAAACCCTCTTTTTCAGAAAAAACGTTAGTAAAAAATACATGTGTTTACATCTCATCATATTATTCCAAAAGGAGAGACTTAAAAAATTCTATTGTAATAATTCGTACATACCAAAAATTTTTCTCAGGTCAAAATAAATGACAGTAACATTATTTTCATCAAAAAAAATTAGGAAAAAATATTATATTTATTTTACTTTGACTCTAATGTACATAATTTTCAACATTTTCGCTTATTAACAATGCATAAGAAATTTATAATTTGCGATTAAAATACATTTTGTTTAATGGTTGGACATAATATTGTTTACTTATATTATATTGGATACATAAATGGTACAGATAATAAATACATAACAAATTTAACACAGTTGATGGGTAAACTCTTACTCGTACATTATAAGACACATTTAATATTAACCATTTTAAAACCAGAATAATAAAACTTTTACAAACGTCATAGATCATCATAATATCACAATTTGTGCTCAGAATCAGCGTGAGGCAATATAGTAGCTAAGAAAGCATGTTTGCAGGAAGCTGCACTCACTGTGAAGTTCATCAAAGTTGGTCTTCGTTAAGGACATCTTGTTCATCATACTTATCGGGAAGACAAACAAAAAATTCTATCAAATTGAGGATTGGTCCTCTAGAAAATGGATTCTGATATCTTCCCCTCTTATCCCTCAGGTATGGATATCTTTTGTAATTAAACATTTCATTTGTTGTGAGATTCATACATGCATGAAGTATCTGAAATAAAGCAAAAAAAATCTACGTTAATTCATAATATCACGAGTTTTAGAAAATGATTTGTACAAGACACACCAGTATAAGTGGAAAAATCTAGCGTATCTCAATCAGGAAGTAAATATGAATAATAATGTTATGGAAAATTTAAGAAAAAATGAAATTTTTGTTGAGAAAAGCTTATGTGGTTAAAAATATGTCCCAATAGACATAACTAAATCCAGAAAAGCTTTTGCGCAATGTCCAAAACCGAGTGCAATACTAGGATTCAATCAGAATGGTGGTTATTGACACTTGATGTCAAGCAGACTTGAAAAAGAAAAAATATAAAATATGCTTTAAATTCTCAGACTTAGTACTTACGGATGTGCAGGTCAATATCCAACCCAATCCACAGAACACAACAGCTTCCAAGAGCCCCAAAAATGTACAGTAACCCAAACCCTTCAATCATCACACAGTAGCAAGCAAAGTATATAGTGAAAGAGCAATTTATGGCTATGCTCATTACAAATAAGAAGAACCACATTCTGTTTCGCAACCCTACGCAGTTGTATATAAAAGGACAATGGTGATCAAAGTACGATACACAGCGGTTGCAAACTCTGCAATGCTTGGCTCTCAGGGGCCTCAAGCACCGACAACTATGGCACAAGCGTGATAGAGTTACATTTCTTTTCTTCCATTTATCAAAATAGGGGATCTGTTTAATCGCTCTGTAGTATGTGTCTGAATTCAAAGGTATGTATCCTGGATCTCTTCGATTAGCAATTATCCAACTTAACCACATGACTATATTCCAGTAAATGAAGCAGTAGTGAGACCTCCTGAGGCTGTTCCAAGTAATCGGTATGCACTGAAATGAATGGTTCAGAATTAAATACACGAGTCTCACCACAGTGAATCATTCACTGGTAATAGATTTAAATGTAATGCGACATACCCGAATAATGTACATGGGATAACCCCATAGAAGTACAGATATAAGAAAGAGTAGAAGTGGTCCCTTAGAGTCTCCAGCACCTCCAAAAAGGAGTCCCCACAGTTCTGATATTGGTGGAAACCATCTACTCTTCTTTTTCATTTCCGATTGAAGCATCTTTACGACTTCCGTGTGGCGATGGCTTTGAGCCAGCATGAGTGGAGTTTTGCCATTTTTATCTCTAGGCTCCAGTTCCGTTTTTATCTACAATAAAATATATACTTTTCTTTCTTTTTTTTATGGAAATAGAAATATTTAATTTCTTATGATTTACTAAAATATTTCAATTTTGAGACTGCTTTTTAAACAGTCGGATATAACTAAGGCAGGAAACAAGTTGTGCTGAAGTGGGATCCTAACCTAGATATTCTAATCAGGGGTCTTCGAATTTACCACTAGACCACAACCCGGTTCTTACTATATGGTTTCTTTGATATTTTGTTAATATTATGTAACCAAAAGGAAATTTTTGCTCTGTCTTGTGAGTTTTTATTTGATTCTGATTAAATTGTTATCCTTATTTTTGATGTGTGATATTCTTAAGATTGTAATTAAATTAATCATGCACCCCAAAATACAATTCACTCCTTTTTGAATAAATAATTGAAAACCCCACATTATTACAAAATTGGTGAATTAATCCAAAACCTATGGATCAAACTGGTATTTCGTATTTTTAAAACTGTTTTTACCTTTTCGCACAACAACTTCACGCAAGTCAGATTTCCAGAAAGGCAAGCCAAGTGTAGCGGAGTGGAACCGAAGTTATCAGTTTTGTGTAGGTCAACTCCCGAGTACATGAGGAGTCTGATGAGATCAGCGTGGGCCCTTGTACGCAGCCCAGTGTAGGGCCGTGTCACCGTTGATGTCCGTCAGGTGGGTCAGGGCTCCCATCCCTAGGAGATACGCTGCGGTGGCAGTTCTCCCATACATGCATGCTGTCATCAGAGGAGTCAACCCTATAATAATACATTTAAATTAAAGTTATACATGTATTTTATGTCACAACATGTTTTTTTTTTAATGGAAAAAGAAACATTTGAGTTCTTATGATATACTCAAATATTTCAATTTTGCGACTGCTTTCAAATAGTCGGATATCATATATATATATTCACGCTGTCATCAGAGGAGTCAACTCTACAATAATATTTTTTAATTAAAATTATATATGTATTTAATGTCACAACATGTCAAGAGTCTTTTCATCTGGACTACAAAGAATTACATTTAATTATTGATAATTCACTAAAAATGGTTGAACTTGAAAATACTTCAATGTAAAACCAACACCTTGGAAATAACCGATTCACATCAAAAATTCATTTTTCATTTATCAATCTCACATTTCATTTATCAGTCAAAATTTTGCTTTTTTATATTCTTGGTTTTCTTTTTAAATTTTCTAGCTATTATTAAAACGCATGCAGTATTTGCATTTTATTTGGAAACAGTACCCAAAAGATGTCATATTTCATTTCAATTACAAACACTACATAATAAATTCACTTTACTTAACTAGGTACTTTAAATTATATTATTTATTTTTATTGTTCCTATCCTACATTTTGTTAACTGTTTGTAAGCCTTTTATTAAATAAATAAGTACCTTTGAAGTCAGCAGCGTTGACGTTGACCCCCGCCTGCAGTAAAACTTGCACTACGGCTGCGTGCCCCTTGCGGCACGCCCAATGCACCGGGCGCGGGCCCTGCGTGCCCAGGCAGGACAGGTCCACGGGCGCGGCTCGAGCCACCAGCAGCCTCACGACGCCCACGCTCCCGTCCAGCGCAGCCCAGTGTGCCGCTGTGTAGCCGTGGCGGTCACGCGCACACAGAGCCTCGGCGCCCAGCTTCTCCACCAGACGCTCCATCTCAGAGACATCTCTTCAATTTTTTACAAAAATTAAATCCATTATTTACACACATACTGTGGAAACATTGGCCCTGCAATTTGCTCATGCATTTGCAACAGCAAAAAATTAAAGTCCTGCATTAAAATAGCGTGACTTATATAGATATTCAAATATTTCATTGTAAGATATTTTATTTGTAATAATTGGGTATACTATGTAGAACGCCAATATTGCTTTTTTTTTTGTTTTTAATTTACATAATATGTATTAAATTGTTTCTTTTATAATTTATAATTGAACGGTGGTGGCCCAGTGGGTAGCGTCACACTCTCTGAGTCCAGAGATCGTCGGTTCGAATCCCCACTTTGACACAACTTGATTCCTATTTTCAAGCACAAGCCGCTTAGGCTTTATTGAAAATAGTATTTACAAATTGAAATATGTGCAAATATCATAAGATTGCATAGATATGTTTTATAAAATAAAAAAAAAAAAAAATTAAATAATAACAAGCACACGCGACTTCTCAGATATAGGGTTGCATAAAAACCCTTTACTGTTCTCTTGTCAGAAGCAGTTTGGAGTACGCGTCGGTAATTTGGACTCCGTATTACCCAGTTTCATATAAACTTTCTTGAGACTATACAGCATATATTTTTGAAATATGTAGCGTATAAGATGAACTTGTGTGATGCGGGATATAGATTATGATGCCCTATTATCAATATTAAAATTAACATCTCTAAGCAACCGTAGATTACAAAATGATGTTGTTCTTCTATATAAATTAAATAAATAATAAACTTGACTGTCCAATGTTGTTGAATGAGGTCAGATTTCACATACCGGTCGCACCACAAGAAGTTGCCGTTTGTTTGATCCAAACACCGGAAATAGAAATTACGCTTATAATTACGCCATAAATAGGATTCAAAGGAATGGCAACTTGGTGTGCGAGGGTGTTGATCTCTTCAACTCCAGCATTGGATCAGTCAAGTCATTTTGTAATAAACTTTAGCATTGTATTGTTGTGTATTTATGGCATATTATGTATTATATATATTTTTCATTTTTATGTATTTGCTAATATTTTTGTATTCTCCTTTTATGAAAAGCCTGTATAGGCGTTTATAATGAATAAAATAAATAAATAAACAATAAAAAAATATACCTACCCCATTACTACCCATATAGCACATAAATATTTTATGAAAACCAAATTGATATGGCAAAGCTATGCATATTTAACGTAATTTTAACATCAATTGATTTTATAATACTCTTGTTTATTGTAAGACGTGTCAGTAATCATTTTATGTTTTTGCTTTGTTATAATGTATCTACATATATATTTTTAACCAAAAAAATGCTGATAATAACATTTATATATTTACCCAGCTTTAACAGCGTCAAACACCAGCTCAGATGCCTGCGAGCCCAGCAGGTGAGATTCCGCACAGTCCGCATCGTGAGCAGCCAGGCGTTCAGAGTCAGCCACCATGTCACAAGGGGGAGGCAGCGCCCACACTCCGCGTGCCGCCCCAGGGCTGGGGTGGACCTTGCTACTCAGGGCCCAGGCCTCCCCCGCCCCCGCCCCACTCACCGCCCTCCGGACCGCCCACCTTGGCAGTGGATGTCTCCGTGGTCACAATCAAAATATCTGAATAAAAAGCACTGTATTTATAATTACTACTGTTATGCTTTAGTTCTCAGTTTCAGGGCTGATATGTCGGCATTTATTTGTTATAATAATAAGTTACATTCTTACATAGTAGAACATAAAATACATATAAAAATACAAGGTTGTTCAGAAAGTAAGTCAGATTTTTATATTTTTTATAGAAAAGGTCTATTTGAAAAAAAAATCTGGATATTGTTGACATAATATGTTGTCTATTTTTCAACATAATTGTCATTGCGTTTAATGCGCGTAGTGAGCTGTGGCACAAGTATCATTAGCCGTACATGACATAAATAAATACATATTTACTTATTTTATTACATTTATTTGATCATAACCAGTAATCATAAGTCTAATAAAAAAAACATTATTTCAAAAATTACTCTGACTTACTAAAAAAATGTTTCCTTAAGATGTGATTGGATGAACTGTTGAAGTCAATAGTATTAATAAACTATTTAAATGAGAAAACTTGAAACTTAAAAAGTAGTTAGAAACAAAGTATTTTCATTTACCTAAATTAAATTAAATAGTATTAATGTTTCTAATTTCTACAATATGTATTTTCCGTCCTTCATTCTTTATGATGATGTACTATTTCAAATAAAACTTATATTTCTTGTGTCTAGAAACTTAAATACTGTAATTTCATTTTTCTGTATATCTGTATTCTATAGTATTTATTGTCTTTTCACCAGTCGATGGGAGAGAACTTTGCTCCGAAACCAGGTAGTGTAGGTAAATTCTATATTTGTATGGAATAACATCATTTTATTTCATCATGAATCAATAAACAAATAAAAACTACATTTATTATGTTTGTATAGTAAAAAAGTAACTTATTACATTCACACTTGATTCACACATTATTATTTGCACTATTATTATTATTGTTTTTTTAAATATATTAATTTGTCTCATTTCATTTATGCACTGTCAAAAACTGTATCATTGATATTAATTTGTTGAAGTAATAATGGTGGTTTCTTACAGAATCCTTCATCCTTCTTAATTAATTCACCACTAACTTGGCTTTTTTATCAGAATTTTACTGTGATATTTTGATTATAGGGTCAATAAATAATGTTATCTGAGTGATAAACACACAATGTCAGAATTTGCAAATGCAAATACTATCTCCGCATTCAAATATATAGGTAATAATCATAATTAATTATAATTTTTAAAGTAATCTTTTATAATATAAATAAATAATAATAAACTGAATAACTGTGAGAGAGAAAATAGAAAATGTAAAATTCAAGGGATAAATGCATAAAATTAGTTACCATATAATTTTGGTTGTGAAGTTATTTTGGTAACTATATTTTTCGTTTTAAATTCATCCTGGTAAATATTGAAATGATTATTTGAAACGATTTTTATCCAGTATGCACTGCCTGCATAATACTGTAACCGGAAATGGAAATATATTGATTTTTACGCGCGGAAAACCATAATGCGACTTTTTGTACTATGTTGCCATTATTATTATTATTTTTTTCTTATGAATGTAATTGCTGCACTCACATTTTCTTTTTCGCTTAGCTGTTTTGTTTATAATGGTACCGCCTTGTTTTGATAGTTTTCTATTGTCTGCGAAATATAATCTGTGGAGCGTGTGGACTTTTTCGACTTTTTTCCGTTTCTGTTTCCTTGTTCTTGTTATTTGTGGTGGTATTTTGTACGAACCGGCAAGAATAATATTCCTGATAACGTACGATGAAATTAAATTGAAAAAACGTCGATTTTGAGTTTTTGGTGGATTTTGTCTGTCTGTATTATACATACATTGATGCATAAATAAAATAATGTAAATTTTTCAGATTTCTGAAAAAATGCAAGCTTATAAAAAATATTTACATTCACACTGATCCTACATTTTACTAGCGGCATCTAATTTTTCTTTAAAAGTACAATACAAGTTAGTGTATGTTTTTTCATTTCGTTCCTTTGTTGAGTTTTTTCTTCTTCGGTGTTAGATTCAACTAATTCCACTCATCAATTTACTATCTACTAAATAAAAACAAACATATTGTTACACAGCAGAACCTACTAATTTTTTGCAGTTTGGCCGGTGTAGCGACGATATTTTATGAAAAAATGTTTTTGTTTTGTGCCGTATGTTCTATGACTAAATCGTTATTCATTTTGCCCGCCCTCTTTAGCCAAACAAACTCTAAGTAAGTACTATCAAAAAGTTGGCTACCTATTTTTTTATATTGTTTGGTTACTAAACCTTTATTTACTACTATCTTCGTGTATTATTTTTGCTGATATCTATTTCTCTGTTTGTTTTGTGTCTGTTTTGAACATGTTTTGAACGGTTTTGATCACAGATTATATACGTTTTTGATCGTGTAGTGAAAAATGTTAAAATAAATTTCATTCTATTGATTTGTTCAATATAAAATAAGTCAAAATGTAGTAGTATACTGAACAGTTTAGAAATGATTTTAACGTTAGAAATGAATTGTTTATAACCCGTGGCTTCGTGCCAGCGTACAGCGTCAGCGGCTACCAGTTGCTTGAAACTCGTGGCTTGAAAACAATTTCTGTACAGTTTTCGGCACTCAATTAAAATGACTATACATATTTTAGCTTTAATAACATCAAGCGGCCTCCCTATATTTACTAGGAAGAAAGGTGACCATGAAAGCGTAAGTTTTTATTCCAGATTACAACTTTTCTTCTACTGAAAATTTAACATGGATGTCGTTAGAAGTTTCGCTTTGTTCAGTAAAATAAGTTTTGTTCTAAATAATTAACATTAAAATGTAATCGGAATGGACTAAGTGCGTAGGTAGTTTATTATTTTACTGTTACGTGACATTGCTCTTTGCTTAATATTCCTGATTTCCAAAAGAAGAGTAGATGTTTCACATGAATAATATTCACTATTTTTCTTTACAGTTACCCTTTTCTTCGATGGCATCTTTAAATGGAGTCAGCCTCTTCAGTAAATGTCAGGACGTTATTCTGAAAAGTACTAAAATACAAAATGGGATAATCGTTTGGAAAGAATTCTTGGAAAGGTATAATTTACTTCAAAACATAATTTATAGATGACGAATACTGTAATAGTAATTTACTTTGTAAGGGCTGATTTTATAAACATCTATTAGCAAGGCTTGATTTCAAATCAGGTAATATTCTATTCATTTTGCACCGAATATTGCCCAATTAGCGAATTAAATGTTACAAATTAATGAATGAATGAGTGGTTGATATAAGAGCCATGCAACAAGTGCAAAATTCACACTTGAAATTGGGAATGTGAAAAGTCGGAATAATCGACAAGAATTATTCAAAATGTTATTTTAATTGCCTGTAACTGTACGTCTCAAAGCCTTTTTTCGCATAGTTAAAAGTACATAACCCAGGGCTATAAGGAGTTGAAAATTTTTCACTAAATCCTGATCAATCATTAAGAATAGACACAAGTAAAATGTCTTTCAGAAATGGAAGATGATATAAAATATAAATATTAAACCAAGACTTTGAAGTAAAGTCAGAGAGATTTTTTCCTCTACCAACATTAATATAGCCAGCAAAATTGTAAATATTTTTGCTTTTGTGGATTCTGTTTTTTTTTTTAACTTACAAAAAACAACCTCGCAAAATGCCGCATGGTTAGTGAAAAAATTCTTTGTCTAATAAAGGGTCACATCCCATTTTTTTTCATTTGAAATTTTATTATTTGAGTGGTTTATATACATAAATCCATTTAACTGTTTTTAAAATATTTTGAATTTTTTAAAAGTAAAAAATGTTTTAATCATAGTGACGCCAAACTAAGGCAAATCGCCGAAAATAGTGTTTTGTAAAACAAAGTGACTGAATTTTAATTGGTGATATTATATTTCAGAATGTTTAATTATTTTTATTTGTTTTATTTTTATAGCATAACGTTGATAGGCATCGCTAGCGGCGGGTTGGAGAGCGACCTGAACTCCTTACTGGTGTCCATCTTCAACGCGATGGTGACGTTCGTGGGGCTCGACGAGCTGGAGAACCCTCGCAACCCGGAGAGGCTGAAGAGGGAGCTGCGACCATGCTACCCGCTCGTGGACCGACTCATGGAGTCTCTGGACTCGCAGAGCGCATTCTGCTGCCCACCCCACTCTCCTGCTCAACGCTGTGGAGGCAATACTTTGTCCAGAGAGCCCTTGCTCTTGAGGTATATTGATATATTTAACTAAGTAATGTGTGTATAAATAAGTTCGGTCGCCGGTGAAAAACACAAATATGACATTTTCAACGCTAAAAACAACGAGGTTTTTGTATGAAACCCAAAGTAATATAATCCAAATCATTATCATTATCCTCTCCTTATGTGCCAAGAGATCGGCCGCCATTTCCCGTGCATCCTCCTAAGTCAGGTCCATGTCTGGTGCAAACTGCCGACGGATTGTCAACAGTTGACGTCCAGGACGCCGAGAAACTGATGCC
Organism: Micrasema minimum; assembly: GCA_022494985.1. Lineage (NCBI taxonomy): Eukaryota > Metazoa > Arthropoda > Insecta > Trichoptera > Brachycentridae > Micrasema > Micrasema minimum. The sequence continues at coordinate 64,465 of JAGVSP010003883.1, forward strand.
TTGTAAAATAGCATGGTTAACTAACTAACCAACTAACCATCACGCCATTTCTCCGAAGGGGTAGGCAGAGAGGATAGAACGCCACACCACTCTGTCCTGGCATACTTCTCTTGCTTCCTCCCACATTCATACATCTTCTCATGCACGGACGTCAATTATTCTGACTTCTTACATGCCCACTTTCAAGCACTTATTTTACTTGATCATGCCATGTCTTTCTCGGCCTTCCTCGACTTCTACATCCAGCACAGTCGCATCATATATTTTTTTAGCCGTTCTTTTCATCATCCATTCGCTCTACATGACCGAAACCAACGTAAAAGACCTTTCTTAATTTTGTCGATAATGCTTATCTCAGCCTTGCATTCTGCTCTAATTTCAACATTAGTGTACCTATCATACATAGTTTTACCACACAATAGCATGGTTAGGGCTCATAATATTCAGATAAAGGGATGTTTTAAAAATACATTGGCATACTTAACTCATTTTGATAATTTTTTACAATTATGCCCTTGTCCTGCCAAAGGTGTGATATATCGCTAAAAAAATACAAATTTTATATTTTTTTAGCGATATATCACACCTTTGGCAGGACAAGGGCATAATTGTTATTTCCTTTGATTTTTAAAAAAACTAAAAACAAGTGCAGGTATGGTAGAATCGGGTATTCGTATTAGCTGAACAGTACAATCAGAATTAATATTCGCAAAAATAGTATTGGTTACATCGCTGATTAAAAATGATTTTCATGTTGTTCCAGTCAGTGCTAGAGCAGTTCACCAGCCGGATGGGAAGCGTGTTTGGGTGCCTGTGCGTGTGGGGGCGCTTGGCCTGCGGTACGGCAGGCTGGCGGTCGCTGTGCTCGCTCGAGCGCCAGCTGCTGCTCCGCCTCATCTCTCTGGACACGGAGGCCTCCCTGAGGGACACCCCCGTGTACTTGTGTCATCGCAGGAAGAATTTGAGTAGAAATAGCTAGAAATTCCACATTGTAAATCACGACTTGCTCAGAGACATGCACATTTTATTGCCCCCAGTTTTATTAATTCTTTTTTAACTGACAATAAAATGGCATTGTCAAATTTTCCAAATTTTTCATCTTTTAAAAAATGAACACAAAGTTGGATACATAGTGTAAAGGTAGAATCATTCTTACTATAAAGGCCATAACTATAACATAATCTACGTCATTTTTATTTTATATATTATAATTATTTCCCCTCTTCTTCTTCCGGTATAAAGATACCAATATCTTGTATTCTTTTTTTTTTAACTATCTTGTTTACATTATCTGTTATTTTTCCATTTTTACATGACTTTACTTTTCTCTTTTGCCACGTGCACACTGTTTGACTTTCACAGTATACCCACAAACAGGCTATGCCTTGGTGGGATTTTTGTTTATATTTTTTTAATGTATATCTATGTAAACAAAAAAAAAAATATGGTGACATCAGCCAGATCTATTGACTTGTCCAAAAAAGGGTTTAAAATCCATCTACGCCCATTGTCGGCTTCAGAGTGCAAGTCTGGAAAGTATGTCAAAAGTTCCTCTTGTAAATTATGAAAGCTCTGTATCATGCAAGGAATGTGCCCTTACTACAAGACTTTGGTCTGATGCGTTATCTTCAACAATCTTCTGAACACATGGAAAAGACTCAAATATATTGTTTTGCAGAGAGGATGACCACAAACGAAGTTTTGCGTGAAATGCTTTGACTTTATCTTTAAAATATTTAAAATATTTTCTTCTCAACCTTGGAGGTGCTTGTTCAAATTATTAAGGTGGCTAAAAAGATCTGCCAAAAATGCTAATTTCAATAGCCAAATAGGGTCACAAAAACGATTAGCATATTCAGATTTTGCATCTTGTAAGAACATTAACAATTCAGCTCTCAGTTCTAGAACTCTTGTCAATACCTTTCCTTTGGATAGCCACCTGACCTCTGTGTGATAAAGGAGATTTTGATAAAGCGAGCCCATATCTTCACAAACGATTCTGAATAGCCGGGTTTGCAAGGCTTTCCCTTTGATAAAATTCACAATTTTTATTACCTCCTTGAGCACGTCATTTAAATCAGAAGGTACTACCTTAGAAGCTAGAGCCTGTCGATGAAGAAAACAGTGTGTCCAGGATATGTTTGGCGTTATGGATTTTAATTTCGCAACGAGTCCGCTATTTTTGCCAGTCATAGCTTTAGCGCCATCGCCATCGCTACAAATAGCGATACATTTTTTCCAATCAATATCGTAGTCGCAAGTGCTTTCTAAAAACATATCGTACAAACACTGGCCAGAAGTGTTTGCAGGAAGTGCTTTGCAAAATAAGATTTCTTCCATGATACTCTCGTCTGCTTCAAAGCGCACAAATACTACAAACTGAGCACAATCTGAAACATATGTAGATTTGTCAAACTGCAAAGCAAAATGTTGGCTGTTCTTTAATTTTTCCATCCATATTAAGTCGCGCGTAGCTTTACCAACTTACCTCGTACTTACTTTCAAAACTCTCGCGGCTTCTTGCAGAGTAGATCTGAATAATAGATAAATGTACCAAAATAGTAAAAAATCATTAATGTAGTCTTTAATTAAATTGTATTATTTCTTAGTCTTTCTATGACACAAGGGGGTCGCAAAAGAATTTTTCAACTTGTAAAGGGGTTGAAAAACAAAAAGATTGAAAAACACTGACTTAGATGAAGCGTTGTCGCATGACCCGCGGCCGTTCATCCATTTAATCCTAGTTGCCAGATTTGTCTCTTGAATTCAGCACTATAATTAATAATTGGTCTTTATTGTTGTAGGTGGCTTTTCGTGCTGTTATCTGTAAACTTCTCTCCGATGTTCATGTGATTGTTATCTGTGGTCCCACTCCGGTTCTGTCTGAAGTAGATGCGATAGTACTTAACTGCTGGCAACAACACTCCGATACTCTAAAGGCAGCTCGCCAATGCTACCCTAGAAATTTTCCTCCAAGCATACAGTTTCCATCAGGAGTTTTGGGGTAAGGATTACACACATCAACCGACGAAAATTAAGGCTCTTTTTTATTTTTTATATTTACGAGCAAAAAATATATGGTTGCACATATTTATATTTTTAATTGTGACTTAAAGATCTGTGCTAAAAAGTTCATTTGGGAACAATAATGTAACAAGACAATACACAAGCACAGGAACTCCAACATTGACAATATAATGGTTTTTTTTTTCAATCAACATTTTTGAAATGAATACAAATACTTGTAGACAAATTACTGGATTATACCCATGCTGGGCTGATATCAGATATTATTGATATCCCAACAGAGACAGAGAAACTCTGGAAACGAATGTGGGTTATCTAGGCATAAGCCCTGTAAACGCCTAGATAACCCACATTCGTTTCCAGAGTTTCTCTGTCTCAGTTGGGATATCAAATAATATTAGTTTTTTTCTTTTGTTGATTTTGTATTATTTTATGCTTTAAAAGTTGGTAAATTGAATGCAATGTAAATGGATGTTTTGACACCACTATAGAGGTGTTTATGACTTTAAATTTTTAAATGTTATCAACCCAACCATAGTTATCAATTAGGAGTTGTAATCACAAAGATTGAGTTTTTTTAAATGATTTTTATTGATTTATACAGAATTGGAATACCTTTTTACTTATACTTTTTATTAATGAATGTTTTCAGAGTTATGGTAGTACAATGTGACGAGCAAAAATATGTTATATCAAGATCAGTGCAGCCAATCAGTGGGCGGCGTGCCTTAGTGGGGCACATAGGTTGGATATATTACGGACCTTCTATTTACAAGCTGTGCAGGTATTATAGCTATAAAATAAAATCTTAAATCCACAATTCTACGATGATTCTAAAAAGTAATGACACGTACAGTTTATATTATATTTTCTAAAATGCTACTGACCCGATGTATACCTGAGGCAGTGTCAGTATAGACTGTTTTATATTCTGAAATATATAGAACTAACTTTCCAATGCCAACCTGTCGGAAAATCAATAATATTGCCTATGAAGAATATTGCCTCGGATATTGACATCTTCCGCATGACTGATAGACTGTTTAGGAGTCAATTATTACTCCTTTAATGTTTCTAAATAACTTGTTGTACTTCTTATATTCTGCTGTTTGATCTAAAAATTATTATGCACCCTAAATTTATATTTAAGCCCGCTATATATGGGACAGTTTACTTCACAGTTTCCTGTGCAGTCTGAAAACTGTCCCGTATAAAGCTAAAACTGGATGAAAAACTGTATGCTAGTGTCAGATTCAAACTGTGTTCTAAAACCACACAGTTTCTGCGCGCGCATCACCCGCGGCTGAGACGACTGATTGCGACAGTATAATGCGTATAATATTCAATAATATATTTAGGTAATACCTATTGCAAAAAATTAACGTTGAGAAATTTATATGACGGGAGTACAAAACGAACAGAAATCCCGGATTTAAAATTCTAAATATCGAATATCAACGACTATTTACTATTTGACAGATGAATAGTGTTGCCAATTTGTAAAATCGGTAAAGTTATAGTTGATTGAATTTATTTGCGCTAATAATTGCATAAAATAAATGCTTTAAAATTAAAATGATGGAAAAATCCGTAAATCGGTTGTACATTTTCAGTAGATTTGTTAAATCTCCACAAAATCGATAGATCTGCCAAAAATCGAAAAGATAGGCGACGATAGAGACTATAAGTATGGCAACATTTATGGCGTCCGGCTGAGTATTGTATGGTCCCACTGTCGCGTTCTGTGCATGCCTACAGACAGTAAACTGTCCCATATAAAGGTAAAATTTACACCGCGCAGTTTTTATTGGTCAGAAAACGGTATTTAGTGGTGTAGTTACCACCTTTATGTAGGCACCTAGTTGGTGGCCTAATTGTGTGATGTACAAAGTTATGTGGGTGCACAGAATGAGAGCAAGTAAAACAGGGTACTTACGTTTTACACACAGATTTATTCACGAAACTAAACTACTGAAGTTAACACATTGAAAGAAGGATTCTAATAACTATATTAGGCAAAATAAAAATGAAGTTGGTAAATCTAAATTGGCGGTAATTTTGTGCCTCGAAGACGCGTGCGGTGAGGTCGGAATCCGGTAGTATTCTCGAAGCCGGTTTGGCCCGTTCGTACGCTCTACGTCGGCGTTCGGCAATGTTCGGCTCGTGCCGTCGTTGTCGACCCGCCACACAGCCCCCTTCCAAGTTTTGAAATCTGTTTTTCAAAACTGACGCTGTATCACCCTCCTGCCGCTACGCGTTGTGTATGCCGGTTGTTCTGTTGGTGTTTCCGTTTCTGCTGGACTGGCTCGTTCTTCCGCTGTCTGGAACGCCGGCTTGCACCTGTCCAGCGAAACCTTTTTTTGTTCGCCATCCACGTCCAGTGTTACCGTCTTTTCCGCCCTGGTGATGACCTTGTAGGGCCCCCTGTAGTTCGGCATCAGGGGTTTGTACACTCTGTCGTCCCTCAGAAACAAGTGTGTGGCTCTCTTTAGTTCCGGGTGGATGAAAACGTTACCTTTATTGTGGTGCTCGACTGGCCTTGGTTTGACGTTTTGCATAAAATTTACCAGTTGCCTAGTGTAGGAGTCCGGGTCAATGTAGTCGTTCGTCTGCTCCAGGATGTCTGCTGGTAACTTTAGTTTGCACCCATACAGCATCTCTGCTACTGAGTGCTCTGCATTCGTGCGCAGTGTGGCCCTCAGCCCGAGTAGTATGGTGCTGATCGATTTTGTCCACGGAACAGGGTGGTGAGCTTTAATGGCCGTCTTCAGCGTTCTATGAAATCGCTCGATCATGCCATTACTTTGTGGATGGTAAGGCGTCGTGTTGGAGTGTGCTATGCCTGATCTGGAACAAAACAAGTTAAAGTCCGTAGACATGAATTGCCTACCCTGATCAGTTATAATTTTCTCCGGTACGCCGTATCTCGCAATCCAGTTGTCCCAGATGGCTCTGATGATTGTGTGGGTCTGGATATCTGCGATAGGGATTACTTCCGCCCATCGAGTGTATCGGTCGATACATGTGAGGCAGTACCTCAGTCCCTCTGATGGTGGAAAAGGTCCGATGAGGTCGACATGGACCACGCAGAATTTCTGTCTCGGCATGTCGATCTTGATGATCGGTGTCCTCGTGTGTTTGTTGACTTTGCTCTTCTGACAGGGTATGCAGGCCTTCGTCCAAGCTGCGCAGTCTGCTTTCATATTTTTTTCCAGACGCCTCTTTGACTGATGGTCTTGGTCGTGGCGTCGGCTCCTGCATGGTTGAGGTTATGCACTTGGTTGAAGAAAGATCTCTGTAGCGTTTTTGGGATGTACGGTCGCATGTTGCCTTTGTTGAGATCGAAGACGATTTCTTGTCCTGCATGTTGGTTTTGATCAGGTTCAGAGCAGTGTTCTTGTCGTCCAAGAGTGCGAGTAGTTCGTTTGTCCCGCCTTTGTTCTTTATGGATCTTTTCGAACGATATGTTTGCCTCTTGTTCGATCATGTCGATTCTTGATAAGGTATCGGCGACGACGTTGTCTTCTCCTTTTATGTATTTGATGTCTGTGCTGAACTGTGAGATGTAGTCTAGATATCTAAGTTGTCTGGGGCTTTCTTTGTCGTGACTTTTCCTTCTAAACACGAATTGTAGTGGTTTATGGTCCGTGTATATACAGAATTCTCTGCCCTCCAGATAATGTTGAAAGTACCTTACAGTCTCAAAAATGGCTAGTAGTTCCCTGTCGTACGTACTATATGAACACTGAGCCTTGTTCAACTTTTTTGAGAAGAAACTTATCGGTTTGTAGTTGATGCCGTCTGTGGTTTGTTGTAGCACGCCTCCAATTGCGTAATCTGATGCGTCTGTCCACACTGACATCTTGCTGCTTTCCTCTGGGTAGCTAAGCTTAGTGGCGTTGATCAGCGAGTTCTTGACCTCTTCGAAATCGTGTGTAGTGACTTCGTTCCACTCTACTTTTCTGTTGTCATTCTTTTTTTGCTCCTTGTGTGACTTCGTTTGATGTGACGTTGAATGTTTTTGTGCAGCGCATGATAGTCCGAATGGCATTCTTACAAATTCAAAAATAACCCTAATATGGTGTGGTTATAGCTGTCTTTTTTAATGTCCAGTTTTACATTAATTGGAATGTTGGGTGATATGCTACGTTGTAAGTCAATTTTGGAAAAAAAATTTTTACAGTTACCTAAGTCATCATTGCAATATATCGTGGATATGTGGCAAGGAATAACGATCAAGGTACCGGTGTCTTGTGCGTTTTAAGCTACGGTAATCGCCACAAGGGCGATAAGTACCATCGCTGCTATTTCCACCTACTGCAATTGCGAGGCCACTCACTATATGGAGGGACTACAAATACCTTGAGCCACCATGTGATCGAACTCATTCTTCTCCTGCCTCAGTAGTTCTGGGGACAGCCGTCGAGTCTTACACATAACTGGGTTTGCCAGCGTAATCTTATATGGTGGGATCCTGTGCTGTGTTTATCCAGCCCTGCGGTATGGTTATTGATATCTACATCTTGTGGATACGTCAATATGAGTGAGTGGTACATGTTGTTTAGTTGTTAATGATATGGAACATGTTATGTTGTTGTTTGTGGAGATGTCAATGCTCTGGGACTATCTTGCCGTTTGTATTGTCTACTAACACGTTGTTCCTAACATCTAACTAACAGTGGAAGTTGTGAGAGAAAATCTTGCTCCTACTAATAGCGTGTCGTATCCGCTATTATAAACTTACATGTAAACATTGTGTTTACATCCCAGATTCAGTGTTACGTGGTGACTCGAAAGTTGGATTCTTAGTTCCGTTCGCTGCAAAGAGAATTAGCTTAGACTTTTCTCAAGGCGTTGGTGTACAAGATCTAGGAATTTAATGATATTTCGATCCGGGAGTCACGAGGAAATACACCGGTATCACGATCTGTGACAAAGAGGACGTGTTGTGTTGGTTGAATGCAGCCGCCTCCGCGAAGATTCGACCATCTAGGTTTTGAAGCTAGATGCGCGGTTTAAATTTAACCATGGGTTTGAACGCATTTCTTAGGCTTGATCGCCAAATTTTGTGTGGAAGTAACAAAAGAATAGTTTTCTTGTTATTTCCGAGGCCCTCTAGCATTGTTTTGTTGAAATTGTTGTTGTATTTGTTGTTCTTGAAATTGTTACGCCTGTTACTTGTGTGTGTTTGTAATCTCTTGTTATTGTTGTTGTGACTATGCTGTTTGTTGATTGTGTGAAATAAAACTCTCTACCTTATGGTTAGAGCTTGTACGACTGTTCTAAAACTACAAGGTTATTATTATTGTTGGGACCTACTACTCGCTACATATATCCTGTGTGTACACCGGTATTAGGCGATCTTGCTATCGTCGCTTGATCTATCCAATTCTTCTTCGCGTATGCTAAATGTGCTTGGATAGACTTGGGCAGTTGGTTGTTAACACAAGTAGTATTGCGTCTTCGATCGAAATTTGTAAACTATTGCTAGCGTCCGCAGCTACTCTATAGTAGGCTGGATGGGTTTTCGATCCCCAAGTTGTAAGGAAGAAAACAGTTTTCTCACCTTCTGTCCTGTGGACAGCGCTAATGCGTTGGATTAACGCTTCCTTCAGCCTCGTATATTTTGCTCGTTCGGTTCATGAGTAAATATCTGAACTTGTTCTATGTGCGTTTTGTTCAAGTTTAGACACTAAGTGACTATAACGTGCGACGTCGGAACTAGTTTGCCAACGCGAATTGTGCTTCTTATCTGTTTAAACCAAAAGTTCGATTGTTTTCACCCATAGCTGTGGTAGTTAACGCTAATTTATCCGTGTGGCACATGGTGTTTGCTGTGTTGATATTTGTCAAGTCAGTGTTGTCTTTGTTACGCCATTGTTTACAGTTTAAAATATTCGTTTAAAAAAAAATAATCAGAAAATAGTATGTACTGAATTGATACAGTATAAGTTTAAAATATTGATATCAAAGTATTCAATAATGAGAGTAGTTGTATTAAAAAGATAAGTTTAAATTATTAGATTTAAATTTAAATTTAAATTTTTAAATGTCAAACAAAAGATTAATTTTTTAAATTGTCAGAGTCACTATATGTTTGTTGTATGTACTGTGCAAGTATATAGAAAAGAAAAATAAAAACAGAAAATTTAATAATTATTTTACTACGGGGAACATAGCTTAACTATTAGGTACCGTTTTGTATGAGTCTCCAAGCCTGATGTGGTCCCGCGATAATAATATTCCTTTTGATTGTCGTTGTACAATATATCAAGTTTAAAAAATTTTATGGTTAAAACTTCAAATCTGTAACACATAATATAACATGCTTAGCCTAGGTTAAAATATAAACATATATAGTACTGTCACACAGTATAATGTATATAGTAAAAAATAAAGTATGCGATACTAAATGTCTCACGTAACTAAGTTAAACATTCGTCCGCTTAGCGCCCGAATATCTGTTTGTTTGATAGTTTCAAGTTGTTTACAAAATAAAATTTTACAAATTGCAAGTATGTGAACGACTGCGCCAGCAGAAAAATATTTCCGATAAATTTCGCTGGTAAAAAAAAAACTTACTCCCACAGTGCGTTCACAAGGAGAAAACTACTTCGGATGCCTACGTCACGCTTGTCTCGCCATATAATATTTTGTCAAAATTAATTATTATGTACCGGATTTGAAAAAAAAAATCAAAATTTAAGAACTATAAATAAAAATTATTTTCCGGTACCTTGTAAGTACCTCTACTCATCTGTCACCCTATGTTAAATGTTCGTGTGAATTGTTTGTGTGTTTCGACTCAGAAAAAAAATAAAAAAATAAAATTTATTATGTGTTGTAGGAATGTATTACTCGGGGTGCGATTTTTGGTGAGCGAGTCGCTCCGAACGTATTGATATTATGTTTGTTTATAATAAATTTAGTTAAATTATGAAATCACCTGTTTGAAATAATCCGGCCGAGTAATATTGTTAAGAAATTAATCACAGTTTAATCAATTCACTAGTTACATTAATTACATTTACATTAGTTACATTTACATTGAAGATTGTTACGACAGAAAAATTCACTCGATTCGCTCGGTCTTTGAAAAATCTAATTCTTTGAAATAAATTAATTAAACCTTACCAATAAGTTAACCTTGAAATAGATTAACCTTTATTGAAATAATTTACAAATAAATTTAAAGTGAAATCAAAATTAAAAATGAAATTTTAATTTTTCAAGTGTACCGACCGAAAAAAATAATTGTTGTACCAATTTTGTCAAGCGGAAGATATTTCTGTCTGAAATTTTGCGCATTTTTTATGGAATTTGAATGGGGGTCACCGTGATTGATTGTTTAATGTTGTGTTTTCGTGTTCAAACGTTCGGGGTATACCACTTTAGTGGTGTAGTTTACCACCTTTATGTAGGCACCTAGTTGGGGGCCTAATTGTGTGATGTACAAAGTATGTGGCAATGTGCACGAATGAGAGCAAGTAAAACAGGGTACTTTACGTTTTACACAAAGATTTATTCACGAAACCTAAACATACTGAAGTTAAAACATTGTGAAAGGAAGGGATTCTAATAACTATATTAGGCAAAATAATGTAAGTTGGTAATTAAATTGGCGGTAATTTTGTGCCTCGAAACGGACGCGGTGCGGTGAGGTCGGAGATCGTAGTATTCTCGAAGCCCGGTTTGGCCCGTTCGTACGCTCTTACGTCGGCGTTCGGCAATGTTCGGCTCGTGCCGTCGTTGTCGACCCGCCACAGGTACAATCATCTTATGTAGTTTTCTGAAAAGTTGTTTCATCCTTAAAATAGTACCTTGAATAGACGGGCATTGTGTTATGTACAAAGTTATGTGGGTAGAAGAATGAGAGCCAAGTAAACAGTTCAAAATTTGTGGTTTTACAATATGATATTTATTGGCGACAACTCACTACTGAAGTTAACACATGATAGAAGGGTAAATCTTAACTTCGTTACGGCCTGTATAATGAATAGCGACGGTAATTCTAACATTGGACGGTAGTTTGCTTTGGTGCTCGAGTAAAAGTCGTGCGCGAGATTAAGTCGGAAGAGAGGAAGTATTCTTTGGCGCCGGTTTGGCGTTAGAATATCACGTCGGTCACACGGCTACAGTTCGGCTCGTTAATGTTCGTTGTCGACCCGTCAGCGAATGTAGTTCTAACACACAATGCGTTAAAATAAAATTCTTCCTTACAATATATAATATGTTACTAATATGGCTATTCGTCTCGTACAGCTGGTTATTGCGTAAGTTGTAAGTATTATAAGTGTGCCTGAACCATTCATTATAGTCATATACCCTGTAAAAGTTATTTCAATCCATATTTCCTGTAATTCTGGTTGAAACTCTACGAGATCTCTGTAAGATATAAGTTCAACAAGTACCTATCGGGGTATTGATGCATCGACGTGGTACCGGGAATAGTGAGCGGTGATGCAGGAAGAATAAGTTAGGATTCACATAATTTTTCTAGTCTATATTATACAGCCTTCTTGGGCTCTGTGTAGGGGTTTTCGATTCAGTTAGTCGACTGTTACAATATGTGATCTGTTTGTGTACCATCAAGTAGATTTAGACTCATACTACCTCGGGGAGTATTTTTAAAAATTCTCCATATGACCTATTAACAACATCCTTTATGGAGTAGATTGAAACAGGTTGTGAATAAAAATTGATAACATGTATATCGTGTTGGTACAGTTAAGTCACAGCTATTAGTAAGTGTTGCATAATGAATCAATAACAAAATAATTTCAAAATGTCTTGTCTTAGTTACCAATGACGTCTATTTGATTATGGTATCAAAATTATTAAAAATTGTACCTAATGAATAATGTTTTTCAAACAGAATTATTAACAATCTCAAAGATATTCTACCGTTTGTGTCGTATACGCATCATATATAGCGATATTATCCTTGGATTAGCTCTTCTATTTGACTACCGGCACCCACAAATTTAGTTGCGCATTGTATGTCTTAAACTTATAATTACAAAATAGGTTCAATATGTAGCAATATTTTCTGTAATTTACAGTAATAAGTACCTTGCTAATGTAAGATTCAATCCAGATCTATACTATTTTTAAATGCCAATCTAACAATTATCCGCTTTTTTTTACAGCATTTGGAACAATTACTATGGATCGAATATAAAGAAAGCCTTGACTTTTGCTCATAAATTTCTTTGCGTCGCTTTTCAAAAAACGCTTAGATATAATTCCGAACATTTTAGAATACCATAATATTGCTTCTGACAAGATAATCATCAAAATCTTATTTCGATTCAAATCACAAAATTACCATGAGAAAAATACTACCTGTGATAACAAGGTCGAAATATATGCCGTAAATCTTTCGTAAACATATCAGTTTTACGAGTAATGAGATCGCTTTATCATTGCTTTGCAGAGAGTCTGGTTAATAGGATAAATATTAATCTTGGGTGCTTAATAAAGCTAAATTGACATGAAAAGTTGTTCATATATTACTACTGTGGATCCAACATAACGCTATTTGTAATCATATACCTAGTATTTGTGTTCCCCTATCAAAACTAATTAAAATTATCACTACACGCAATTATCTGATATGGACTGCAATTTGCACAGTATCCATAGTGTAACCCGATTATAATTTTTAGGAGGAAATAACATGTAAGCTACAGAAAGATAACATTTGAGTCGTGCCATGTAAAGGATCTGCGAATTTTGTTTTGAGCCTTTTGTTTTGTAGAACAATTGCGTACGATTATTTTTTGAATGGACGATTTATGTTCGGAAATACTCGACTTGGTGTGAAGTCGATTAGCATAACAGATATAACTATTAAATTAAAACGTATGAGATGGATTGTACAATTTATCAAGAAGTTTGCTGAGACGGATGGATAACAGGTAAGTGGGAGGGGCAGGAGGAGGCTATGTCCAGCAGTGGACCTTCACCGGCTGAAGATTATGATGAAACAAATATCAATGGACTTTTGGAAATTGGATGATCGTTGTTATTTTAATGGTAATTTGGAAGAGACAACATTTTATATTTTCTTTGCGTAATCTATTTCATTAAAACTCTTCGAAATCGTAACATTCCATAGTATTTATTTAAACAATTTTAAAACACTGGTGTTGCCAAAATTAACACTCAAGAGATTCTGTCAAAACTGAAATGTAGAAACCGTTCGAAATATTAAACGAAATTGCACGAGACTTAACAATTTTTAAACAGTAATGAGTTGGGATAATTCAATTAATGGTAATATATAATATGTCATATCTATTTTGTAATTACGTGCTTACAATTTGCATGAGGAGAACTTTGTGATCTAGTTCTGCATTTTTAAGGATGAGTGTTACTTATAATCCCAATAAATAATTGCGTAACATCATAGTAAGAATCCAGCTAATTTACCAATGGTATAAATTAATAATGCAGATCCATCGTGCATTCTTGTGAGTACTATGTAATGCAAAAGCGAAGCTTGTCAGGGAATATTCAGTGGTCAGATACTCATGTTTGTAACGATTACATTACATTTATTAATTATTATTAAATACTTTAACTGTGCTCTGTGGTAAAAAAAACTTAGTGGTACCATAATATAATCTTTAATTATTGAAAGACGGCAAAGACCGCGATATCTTACATACATTATTTTAACACCATCTTTTGGTACATTCGTTATACGCATATTTTACACTCAGGGCGGCTTTTTTAGTACCATGATATTTCTATCTTTAACAATTGTTTTTCTACAACGAGCTGCACCGTGTGTCGCACTTTTCTGATTTTACTTAAATCCTCATTCAGCAGTCGAGATTCTGCCAGGGAGGACGTGTTTCCACGCTTGTCACGGCTCGCGCTGGTGTACATATTAATAGAGTTTTTGATGACAAAATCCCAATTAAAGGTGAAAAAAATAAGTAGAAAAAGACATTTTAACTTTAAAATAAAAACAAGAGCCAAAAAAAATAATACATTAAGAAAAAAAACTCAAATATTTTACATAGAATTAAAATAATAAATAAGATACCGTTTATAAAACACATTTGTATCGACGGTCCACTGTATACTTTCGCATCTGAAAAAGGGTGATTTTTGTTTTATTATTTTAAACTGCGATGAATTTACATAATATTTTCAGGTGGTCAAACAAAATCAATTATATTCGATTAAAAACACCCAAAAATTTAAGAGGAAAATTTTTATTATTTTTTATTACCTTAACATATTATGTAAATTTACAGTTTTAATACAATACAATGAAAATTGCATTTTTTTCAGATTTAGTCAGGTATACGGTTGGGACTGTCGATATGTAGGTATATTGTGAAAATTTAAAGTAGCTACTAAGTACGGTTAGCGAAGTACAACCTTGCGACCAAGACAGACAAGACAGCATAGGCTTAGTTAGGTAGGTAAAAAGTATGATTTTTCAAGCATTTAGAAAAAATGGTGGAATACAAGGCACTAAAAATATACAGTGAAACCTCTATCTATCGTTTTAAGGGACCTATTGAAATAAACTATGAATGCGGGATAAAAGGATAAAACGCAAGGAGATACGATTGAGTAAAGATACCGTCCTCCCAATCTGCATAACCATTGGTAGATTAAAAATATATGAGAAAACAAAGTTTTAGGAATGTAAAGAAAATGTGTGTATTTATTTAAAAAAATACAAAGCTAAACAGAACCAAAAAAATATTAAAGTTTTATTACTTTTGTAAATAATTCTTTCATGGACATTGTTTTTTTATGTTTTATTTCTCAGTTATTGAGTGTGCGTAGTAGAAAGTTTTAAATCTTTCAAAGAGTGTGCATGCTCCTGAAAATAAAGGTACAGGCAGCGGCAGCGGCTGCTCTTCATCAATATCGACCTCTTATGCTGTCTCCGTCAACCTTGCGTCACACAAGCTTTCCATACTTTCTATCCCACACGTTGGAATATTGTCGTCGAAAATAACTAAATTGTTCAAATTTGTACAGTTTATCTAATCTAAGCCAATCATCTTCAGAAACCTCAACGTGTTCTAGTTGTTCATCTAAAGATTCTGACACTCTATTGTAACCGCATTTGTTGAAACAGTTTACAACTGTTGTCTGTTTCACCTGACGCCAAGCAGTCGATGTGAAATGCAACGCTTGTAGAATGTCAATCTTTAAGGTTGTTTTATTTACTGTGTGTAAGTGCCCGAATCCATCAAACACACAGCCTTCAAATCCTTCAAATCACCGATCAAATCCTTTGAAACATTTCATAATTCCCATATCTAATGGTTGCAAAACGCTCGTACAGTTTGCAGGATAAAAAATAACTTTAATATTCTTCAAAAATGTGGTCTCAGTCGGGTGAGCTGCACAGTTATCTATGAACAGTAAAATGTTTATTAACTCAATGTTTGTAGCACTCACTTTGTAGTTTTCCATAATTATGAAATTAAACAACTTTTGTTTTAAACTATTTTAGTTAGCGACTTATTACTTAATTTAAAATTATTTTTATACAAATCCCTGATGAAGGAGTAGTGTCTCCAAAACCGGTTGGAGTGTTAAACAATAAAAAAGTAGTTTAAAACAAAAGTTGTTTAATTTCATAAGTAAAATGTTTCTTTGTTTTACGCCCATTTCCGCATCAAGGTCCCTTAGAAATAAATTTAAAATGTTTGTGGTCATCCATGTTATCTTTTTGTTAGTGTAATATTTTACTGGCAAAGTTTTTGCGTTTTTAAAACATCTAGGTTTTAACGATTTGCCAATAACAAGTGGCTCGCGCATGTCACTTCCATCACTGTTAACACAGAAATCCTCTCTTTCGACCCCTTACCGCCGTGGCAGGACTCGCCCTTTAATGTAAGTGTGCCGTCGGGCAGGCAATTATAAAAGAGCCCTGTTTCATCGGCATTGTAAATGTTCCAAGGCTCGTAATTTTCCAACAGTTTTTTAATTTTTTTATTTATTTATTTACAAAACCAACACAGTCGTTACAAAGTGTAATAATAACAGATCTGGAACATTTGCTTGCATGACCAATCGGGTTTTGCATAATAACAATTAAGTATATATACACACATACGTAGTGCCTAAGTAATAAGAAAGGATGGGAAAAGAGGGATGAGGAAGAATAGAAGGATATTAAAAAAAAATATTGGGGATTTTCAAAAATGTTTTAATATAACTCATAAAAATTTAAAGCTCTTTAAGTTTTGGAAGCTCATTTATCCATAGCGAAGTTCTTTCTGGATCTACGGATGCACTTTCCCCTGCGAGCTTCTTGTATACAAGACCGTGGCGATCTTTAAAACGACTTATCCACCTGTTCGATGCTGCAAAATCATTAATGCCGAGTCTTTCCGCAATTTGTTTGGCCTTTTCTCGAACAATGCTCCCATCAATCGGAATGTTAACGGCACGATTTTGGAGAGGAAGCTGGGAGAAGGTTCCGCAGTTTCCAAGACCCCGTCGCGGATTAGCTCCTTTATTTGGAAGTCCATCTCGGGAGAGGGTTGTGTGCAGAAGAGTGTTTGAACTCTCGAGTTGGGTAGTATCAGGGGTGGTTTTGATGTGAAGGGTGGATACCCTTCCCCTTGGGCTCGGATGAGCCCCTGCTATAATTTTTAACATGAAATTTGGTGCCCCGTATGAATTCCAAACTCTTCTTCGGAAGTCTTTCAGACAACCCCCGTAAAAAGGACTCCTTTGCGAGTCACCTTCTACTCGGCTTGTGCTTCCTGTCGTGTGCAGCAGTTCTAGGTCTGTTGAAGGACGTTGAAGGCGCACCCTCTTTTCTCCTTTTGGAAGTGTTGAACTGCGGTTCTTTGGGGATGTAGCTCTTGAAGGGTCTCCTTTGTTGACCTCGAAAAAACGGAGGATCCGGTTTTTTCGGAGCAGAAACCTGGGATCTAGGGGGGTATGAGGACATTGCTTTCACCGTAACCTTATCGGTACTGCTTATCCTGTTTAGGAAAGCAGAGAGGTTTTCCTTGTTGAACAAATGTGCAATGTTTGCGGATGTGGAAGAGTCAAATTCCCAGAACTCCTTAAAAATTTATAGCAATGAGGAGATATTGACCTTAAAATACTACACATAATTATAAAGTGTGTTGAATAATTGTACGTTTTCTTTTTTTGAGAGTCCTGTATCAAACTTTTTTATAGGTAAACAAAAAGATACATACACAAAAAAGGCAGCCTCTTATTCGATTTCCTTCTTTAGAAGTTTTATTTTAATTTCATAATACTCCGCAATAGCGTTATTTTTTCTTATTTTAGATTGGCGTACTTCGCTTTCCGAGTATTTCCTTTTTTTTGTTCTTAATTTTTGATGCACTGGCGTTTTTAATGCGGAAGGGTTCCACTCCTTCCACGTGTGTTCTGGCGAAGCTTCGGTGACGTTCTGCGATGGCCCAGCTTGTAAACTTAATTTTAAAGGCACCTCCGGTAGCATCAGTCTGTTATCGTCTGACAACTCGATGACGACGTTTCCCGTGTCATCGTCAAAGAAGCTCCTGGGTCCGACACAGCTCAAACACAATTTAACTGAAATGTCAAAAAGCAGAAATGTCAGAAGGTTATATTTTAAACCAGCACGTTAAAATAAAAGGATACATCATACGATGTAAGTTATGAATCTTATTGCCCGTAATTAGCTACTCACAGAGATCTGAATTCCGTTACTTATTGCGTTGTTCATTCTGCAGGATCCTTTTATTTTATTTTATTCCATATTATTATTTCGATTTTTACCATTTTGTTTTATCGATTAATCGATAACTTCATCTACCATTTTGAATTCTAACGACACAAACGAATTTCTACATATTATTGTATCATTGGATATATCCCTATAAATGATGGACGTTGGAATACCCATTTACCGCGTCACAACATGAGTAATAAAACTCATCAAATGAACTGTATTTTCAATATCATAATCATAAAAAGTACCTGTTGTTGGCGTTTATGCTACTTGCTCTTTTTTTTGCAGCCTTTTTTAGGTTGTCCCATTTTAATTTGAGTTGGGATAAATCTCTGTGTATCCCGCCGTGGGCATTAAATTTGTCCACCAACTCCAGCCAAGAGTGATCCTTGGCGGAGTTGGTGAACGCATCTGTCTTCTTACTCGTCAGCGGAGGAAATTCTTCAATTAATGTCAGCAAATTGCTGACTTCCTCCGCTGAAAAGTTCTTTGTTTTTTTTTTATTCATGCCGTATTCTGAAAAGGGAAAAATATTTCACTTTAAAACAAAACACTATGTTACACCTGTTAATGTTAGCGAATATTTTAAGGGAAATAAATTACGCAAATGATGTTCAAAGTAAATACATACAAGATTATGGAAATAAGTAAAGGTTTTTTTTAATATTACTTACTTTTCTCTAATAATTATAGGATGAACTCTTGTAGACTGACACGACACGCTGCTACTTATGACAGTTATGACCACAGATTATATATACCTTTTTTTAGGTTATGACAATTGAAAAAGTATAAAATGACAGATCTCTCGATAAAATGCGTAAAAAAGAACGCTTTTTTGAAAAACCATAAACAATATTAAACCATAAACAATAATATATAATTATTATAGGCTCGGATTCAGCTGACGATTGGAACGTCTACCCACAACCGCCAGTGATGTAAACTTGTTTATAAAACACAAAATAGTCAGTCAGTGATACGGATGGTTGACTGATCGTCGCGTCTACCGTGGTTTAGTTGGATCTTTATAAAACCGGGCCTAAATCATCCTTAAAACAAACAATCAAGTCATTTAAATCATCACAAATATTTTTTACACGGTCGGCGACTTAGGTACCAGAGGCGCCTAGCGCGAGTGGTAAGATGTTGGACACGTAGATCGGCCTTATCTCTCCTGCAATCCCCACTACTCCAGTATTCAGCTTATCTTTCACAATATCGCGCGATTTATTATAGTTTTTAATGCTAGCGAGTAGCTGAGTTTTTGGAAAATTATTCGGAAACCTCACTATGACCGTCCGCGGCGAAGGCTTCTGGCTGCTCACCTTTGGCGTTATCCTATATGCAGCATCTATATCTTTCGACTCGAGTCCTGCATCGGTATTTTTACATATGTTTAATATGGCGTTTTTTAGTTCTTGAGGACTCTCTTCCTTGTGTTCGGTTATGCCTCGAAATTCCAGATAATTCTGGTTTTTACTTCTTTCTTGAATGTCGATTTTTTTTTCCAGTTCATTCACTTTTTCTTTCAAAAATCCATTTTTATTTCGGATGTCTTGCACCTCTGTTTTCAATTCTTCAGTACGAACCACGTTATCACGCAGGATCACTAATTCTCTCTGGTTTTCTTTTATTATATTACCATTTTCTTTGAGATTTTTTAGCATGTCCTCATACTGCAGTGTAATGAATTCCCTAGTGGTTCTCAACTCATGTATTTCTTTTTGAAGATCGTCTAATACATTGAGTTTCCTTAAAATTTTAGCAAGTGTTTCCTCAGTCGAATCTGTACTAGCGTTTATTTTATTGGATCGTGTTATAATCCGTCCCAACTTAGATGTCGGTAATAAGGCGTTTGAAGCGTTTGATTCATCCTCACTGTATGTACTCAATGGTCCAGATTGAGGGTCTTCCTTAGTACATGTGCTGCATTTCCAATGAGCTTGAAGTATTTTATTCATTTTATTGAATTTTTCTGATGTTGTCTCAGCACAATTTGGATGTAGGTATTCGTAGCACCTAGCACATTTGAGAGCCTTGGCAGGACTTGTAGATTGATTACATTTTCCACAATTCATTTTATTTTTCAGATAATTTATAATCTATTATTTATAATCTACTATAATTTGCAGAGCCCTCTAGTGGAATCGGTTAATACACACGAACTGCAGTAGGAAGATTGATTTATTTGGTTTGTGTCTTGGCTAGAACCAATAGATACTTTCAGAAATAAAAATGTCACAATAATATATTAAGCCACAGGATAGTCACTTAATTCTGCATTTATTTCATACCACAGGATAGTCACTTTCTGCGTTTATTTACACAAATAAAAAACCTGTTTACAAGTATTTTCTGATACTTTTCAACTTCTTTTGATCACTGTGCCGCTTTATTTTCACTTTTATTAAAGGAACGCAATAACTGACGTTTATATAGTTGAAGTAATCTGCATAGAAAAAAATATCCACTTTTTAACCTTGGAATACCAAAACATATGTACCTATAGGGGAAAGGGAGGCACATTCAGCTGTTTTTTAGTTTCCATTTTTTTATTTTAAAGGTATAAATATTTTTTGAGTAACGTTTTACTGTTATTTGAGTTTGAACTATTGCACATCTATGTAAATAAGTATATTTTTATATTTCAATACATTCAGCGTAAAATAATTTTTCAAAAAATAAAAGGAAAATGGATGAATGTACCCCACCATGAGGTACATTCAGCCACCAGGAGGGGTAGATTCAGCCATTAGCATTTTTCAAGGTAATAACAACAAACACAAAGGTACAAAATAACCAATATCAGAAAATAGAACTCTGCAATCAATATACCTAACATCCTTAGTATCTATACTTCCTGTATTCTTTTTGCCTATCCAATTCTCAAGTATATCCTGACCTACATCTGTCATATGGTGACTAGTTAACCTGTTAGTAATACTAACTTTATCCATCCATGACCTTGTGGTAAAATATTGAATAATACCTAACTGAGCAACTTCTTCTGTAATTAGTTCTTCAGGTTGCTCAGGCATATACCATTGTGGTTCTTCATATTCGTCCAACTGTTGTCTAATATGATTTAGGGCTATTTCACCAATACGTACGTACTCTATATTAGGTAAATTAGGTGGAGGTATTCTTAATACAATAGGAACATCATCCATTGGCTTAAAACATGTCCTACAATTAGTAGTTACTGCCCAGATTCTAGATGAATTCTTTATTGAACCACCAGCCCACATTCTCCCTGCCCAAAGTGAAACTACAAAACAGTAAACATGAAGAAAATTTACTCTATAATGATCTAGAGTTCGTTCAAGATTATAATGAGAATGACTATTCCCACTAACTCTTGTATAAACATTAGACAATGTATTTGGTATTGTACTTATTCTGTATTGCCTACTTCTTACATGATGTTGAGCAGTACGGGTTCTAATTCTACTAGCAATAAATGGGGATAATGAATCTAATGACTGTTTTGTATATTCTGTTAACATATTAGTTATTAATATATGTAGGTTTGATACTATTACTTCATTATCAAATAATCTTTTGATGATAAGACCATCTAAGTAACTCTAATAACTTGTGAACTTTAGATGTTAAAATATTCTTTGATAATAAGTTTACTTGTGGAGGCTCTAATCCGCTACCTGTTGTTCCACCGAGAAAAGGTTCTCTGGATCCTATTTGGAATAGATCATGTGCTCTTATTGGTAATTTAGTATCTAAACCTTCAAAGAAAATATTCAAAATGATTTTCACTGGTATAAAGATCTGGTGACCATTCCTCAACAGGTTTAATATGCACAAAATGTTGAAGACATGGTTGTGTGACACTTTGTATTTCCTTTTCCCATAATTTTCTTCCCATTATTTCTGCTACTTCTGTTGAACATAAATTTACCCAATTAAGTGGCATCAGGAATACAGCATTATCTAATTCAGAAGTGATCATTTGAAGTCTATAACCATGAATCCTTCTAATTGCTGAAGCGCACTTCTTTAGAATTTTATAAGTATTACTCCTAGATGTTTGTATCAAAATAAAATCATAAATACTCCTTCCTGTTTCGAACTTCCTTACTAGTTCGTTAACTATACCATCAGGACTGCAATCATAGATTTGAGGAAGTAATTTCCCATCATAGATATTAGATGACATTAGTGATTTTTTAAGTTTTTCAGTGTAATCACTATCCACTAAGTCGAATAACTCTCGTATATCTTCATTTTTAACAATTTTAAGCATTTGTGCACTCACCTCTTTTCTTAGGATACTCCAGGAGTAGGGGGCTTTTTGATAGGTAAAGAATAATCCATAGGTCGCTGGTTCATATCCGGCTCGAAGGACCAAAAATGATGTACGATTTTCCTTCGATAGCCCTGGGACTGTAAAACAGGGTGCTCGCTTCTTAGTATCAAGTTTTGAAGAAATGGGGAGACAATAAACGCGATGTTCGTATAGTACAAATGTCAATCTAGGAAAATGACGGGATTGATAAGAAATTATATTCATCTATTTCAGGAAATTTTGGTACTACATAACCATCATCATATATAAGAGAACCTGAAGATGTGATAGTAAAGTTAATTTTGCATCCAGTCCAATTAACTCTGGGCATATTGTTTTTGTCTATATCATGTTCATGTACTACTGGATGATCAATATATGGATTATTTTCTCTCAATTTATTCCTACATGTAACCGGTGTTGCTCTAATCATATGAATTGTTATACCTTTGAATACCTTAGTCATATCATCCACTATTTTGTTTGTTTTATCCGGGTGATCTTTGATATATTTAAGATATAAAGGAATGTCTATTAATACTCTAATTTGTGATAATTTTCTTAATTCATTAGTATATTCATCTGGGTCCTCTATCATTGTATCTATTATTTCTTCAATATCTTGAAGCTGACAAGGATTAAATATTATAACACCTAATGCAACATCTTCCATGATATCCAATAATAAGTCATCTATAGGAACCTGTAAACAAGATATAACCATAGTTAATTTAATTTCATGCTCAATTTCTGCATTATTAGACAAGTCTGATGATTTTAATTGTTTCCATAAATTTAAGTATACAGAATGAAATGTGTTATTTCTCATAATCTCAATCCTTGATGTTATAAAAGGACGAAAATCCTCATCTTTAGAAGATAATGATACTATTCTCATGGTTTTTACAGATCTTTGCTGAAACCAATAACAAGCTACTCCAAATGTAGTACTATAAGATCTGCTACTAGAGAATGTTGCATGGCCTAATGAAGGATATAAGGATCTAGTGTATTGTTGCATTCTAAATAATAAACGGAATTTTCAAGTTGACATAAGAGATTATACCATGGATGCATTTCACTAGGTGTGGATGCTATAACACTAAAAACATGACTTCCATCTATATGGTTATACTGTCTTCTTATGTAATCTGCTACAAAAAATAACTAATATCAGAAAATAGAACTTTGCAATCAATAAACCTAACATCCTTAGTATCTATACTTCCTGTATTCTTTTTGCCTATCCAATTCTCAAGTATATCCTGACCTACATCTGTCATATGGTGACTAGTTAACCTGTTAGTAATACTAACTTTATCCATCCATGACCTTGTGGTAAAATATTGAATAATACCTAACTGAGCATCTTCTTCTGTAATTAGTTCTTCAGGTTGCTCAGGCATATACCATTGTGGTTCTTCATATTCGTCCAACTGTTGTCTAATATGATTTAGGGCTATTTCACCAACTTAATACAATAGGAACATCATCCATTGGCTTAAAACATGTCCTACAATTAGTAGTTACTGCCCAGATTCTAGATGAATTCTTTATTGAACCACCAGCCCACATTCTCCCTGGAGAAAAGGTTCTCTGGATCCTATTTTGGAATAGATCATGTGCTCTTATTGGTAATTTAGTATCTAACCTTCAAAGAAATATTCTTAAAATGATTTTCACTGGTATAAAGATCTGGTGACCATTCCTCTACAGGTTTAATATGCTCAAAATGTTGAAGACAGGTTGTGTGACACTTTGTATTTCCCCTTTTCCCATAATTTTCTTCTCATTTATTTACCCAGCCAATGACAGGTCATAAGCCCTGTAAACGCTCGAATATCCATATTCCTGAATTTGAAAAAATTCTACCTCATCTCTGTAGGGATATAAAAATAAAAAATAAACACAAGGTATTATTGAATATATTCTTTATTAAATCAGTTCACTTAATATTAAAAGACGAAAATTAAATTTAAATGTTTGTACATGCACATTGTTCGTGCTGTCCATAGTTGTGAATGGGGCTTTGGCAATTTCACTATCATGTCTTCTCGCATAATCAATGATTCATCTTCTTTTTCCGGATAATAAAATGTATAAAAATGGCGGGCCTTTGCTCTTTAAGAAATTCACTAAATACTGGCTTTTACTCTTCTCTATCACTTTACCGACATAGTTACCGGTTGAACGTTTAGACAAAAATTTAATTAAGTAAAAATCATCTTCACTGTTTATTTCGTCATTCAATAATCTTATTGCTTTGTTCTCTTCTTCTCCATCAACTACTCGTGATACAAAACGAGTCACCTGAAGACAATGATATATTGGTATCAGGACTCACTGGATGACGTTGAGTACTTCCTTGGTTTCATATTTAGTTGGTAATGTTCCACTACCTTCTCGAATTAAGTTCCGTTTCAAGGACTCTGTAGTTAAACTTACTTTAAATACATTTTCGGACGAATAACACAAACCACCATATCTTTTTATTGTTATCAATTTGTGATGCCAGAGTTTTTCATTAGTGAGTAGACTCTCAACACAATCTTCACACTTTAATTGTTTCACTAATTTTCGGATATGTATCCGTGATATATGAGTAGCCCCACCTTCAAACCCCTCTATGTTAAAATAGCAAAATTTGAGTAAAGTACAAAAAAAACACTTTGTTATATAAGTAAGCCATATATATTATTTTTTCGGCATATTTTCTTTAACGTAAGGGTTATAGAGATTAATTATGATAAGAAAGAAAAAATGACAGTATAATAATAATTGATTTTATCAGCACTTTTAAAATTGAAACATAGAGAGTTTGCAAGAGTATTCTTAACATAGCTAATTGTGCAAGTGTATGAGCTCAACTTAAACAGTTTTGATAGAGTTTCAAATTAGGACTTATAATAAATGTTATAGTTAAACTAAGTTATAACTATGACGATTCAGCGAACCATACATATATTTATGTGTTTTGACATCGCGATCTCGTGAATTCGGTCAAGTTCGCTTACGAAAACAACGATTGCTAGGTATATACGTTACGCTACGACAGAAATTTACGAGGCCAATTAAATTCTCACTTAAACTGTTAATTTATAAAATATATTTTTCATTACATAATGAAATGTAAAAAAGCAGATATTTTTTTCGTACTTGAAGCCGTGTTCTTTTTTCTGTGACAATTTGGCCAGTTTTAGTGAATATTCTCTTGCGGTACGGATCTCGCTAAAATGCAAAGCCTTATTTTAATTCAATAGTATTGCCGATCTGCGGATCTGCGCGCGGCTCGCCGGGATAGCGGAACCTTAAACCTGGATTTGGAGCCGGTTCAAAACTAGGTTCAATGTGCTTGAACCCACAAAAGCAAAAACCATTAAATCCATTGTTCAATGAATAATCCTGAGTTTACCCCAGCCCAACTGACTAGCCCAATTCGCCCAGTCAAGAAGTGAACAGGGAGAATTCACGTGATTTTCTGTTGTGGTCAGCATTTCTAAGAGACATTAGCTCCACCAAACCCTTACATAGTCTAACTTTTCTTCTTTTTGAAGATCGTCTAATACATTGAGTTTCCTTAAAAATTTAGCAAGTGTTTCCTCAGTCGAATCTGTACTAGCGTTTATTTTATTGGATCGTGTTATAATCCGTCCCAACTTAGATGTCGGTAATAAGGCGTTTGAAGCGTTTGATTCATCCTCACTGTATGTACTCAATGGTCCAGATTGAGGGTCTTCCTTAGTACATGTGCTGCATTTCCAATGAGCTTGAAGTATTTTATTCATTTTATTGAATTTTTCTGATGTTGTCTCAGCACAATTTGGATTGTAGGTATTCGTAGCACCTAGCACATTTGAGAGCCTTGGCAGGACTTGTAGATTGATTACATTTTCCACAATTCATTTTATTTTTCAGATAATTTATAATCTATTATTTATAATCTACTATAATTTGCAGAGCCCTCTAGTGGAATCGGTTAATACACGAACTGCAGTAGGAAGATTGATTTATTTGGTTTGTGTCTTGGCTAGAACCAATAGATACTTTCAGAAATAAAAATGTCACAATAATATTAAGCCACAGGATAGTCACTTAATTCCTGCATTTATTTCATACCACAGGATAGTCACTTTTCTGCGTTTATTTACACAAATAAAAAAACCTGTTTACAAGTATTTTCTGATACTTTTCAACTTCTTTTGATCACTGTGCCGCTTTATTTTCACTTTTATTAAAGGAACGCAATAACTGACGTTTATATAGTTGAAGTAATCTGCATAGAAAAAATATCCACTTTTTAACCTTGGAATACCAAAACATATGTACCTATAGGGGAAAGGGAGGCACATTCAGCCGTTTTTTAGTTTCCATTTTTTTATTTTAAAGGTATAAATATTTTTTGAGTAACGTTTTACTGTTATTTGAGTTTGAACTATTGCACATCTATGTAAATAAGTATATTTTTATATTTCAATACATTCAGCGTAAAATAATTTTTCAAAAAATAAAAGGAAAATGGATGAATGTACCCCACCCATGAGGTACATTCAGCACTAGTTAACCTGTTAGTAATACTAACTTTATCCATCCATGACCTTGTGGTAAAATATTGAATAATACCTAACTGAGCATCTTCTTCTGTAATTTAGTTCTTCAGGTTGCTCAGGCATATACCATTGTGGTTCTTCATATTCGTCCAACTGTTGTCTAATGTGATTTAAGGCTATTTCACCAATACGTACGTACTCTATATTAGGTAAATTAGGTGGAGGTATTCTTAATACAATAGGAACATCATCCATAGGCTTAAAACATGTCCTACAATTAGTAGTTACTGCCCAATTCTAGATGAATTCTTTATTGAACCGCCAGCCCACATTCTCCCTGCCCAAAGTGAAACTACAAAACAGTAAACATGAAGAAAATTTACTCTATAATGATCTAGAGTTCGTTCAAGATTATAATGAGAATGACTATTCCCACTAACTCTTGTATAAACATTAGACAATGTATTTGGTATTGTACTTATTCTGTATTGCCTACTTCTTACATGATGTTGAGCAGTACGGGTTCTAATTCTACTAGCAATAAATGGGGATAATGAATCTAATGACTGTTTTGTATATTCTGTTAACATATTAGTTATTAATATATGTAGGTTTGATACTATTACTTCATTATCAATAATCTTTTGATGATAAGACCATCTAAGTAACTCTAATAACTTGTGAACTTTAGATGTTAAAATATTCTTTGATAATAAGTTTACTTGTGGAGGCTCTAATCCGCTACTGTTGTTCCACCGAGAAAAGGTTCTCTGGATCCTATTTGGAATAGATCATGTGCTCTTATTGGTAATTTAGTATCTAAACCTTCAAAGAAATATTCAAAATGATTTTCACTGGTATAAAGATCTGGTGACCATTCCTCAACAGGTTTAATATGCACAAAATGTTGAAGACATGGTTGTGTGGCACTTTGTATTTCCTTTTCCCATAATTTTCTTCTCATTATTTAACCCAGCCAATGACAGGTCATAAGCCCTGTAAACGCTCGAATATCCATATTCCTGAATTTGAAAAAATTCTACCTCATCTCTGTAGGGATATAAAAATAAAAATAAACACAAAGGTATTATTGAATATATTCTTTATTAAATCAGTTCACTTAATATTAAAAGACCAAAAATTAAATTTAAATGTGTACATGCACATTGTTCGTGCTGTCCCTAGTTGTGAATGGGGCTTTGGCAATTTCACTATCATGTCTTCTCGCATAATCAATGATTCATCTTTTTTTTCCGGATAATAAAATGTATAAAATGGCGGGACTTTTGCTCTTTAAGAAATTCACTAAATACTGGCTTTTACTCTTCTCTATCACTTTACCGACATAGTACACGGTTGAACGTTTAGACAAAAATTTAATTAAGTAAAAATCATCTTCACTGATTATTTCGTCATTAAATATCTTATTGCTTTGTTCTTCTTCTCCATCACTACTCGTGATACAAAACGAGTCACCTGAAGACAATGATATATTGGTATCGGACTCACTGGATGACGTTGAGTACTTCTTGGTTTCATATTTAGTTGGTAATGTTCCACTACCTTCTCGAATTAAGTTCCGTATCAAGGACTCTGTAGTTAAACATACTTTAAATACATTTTCGGACGAATAACACAAACCACCCATATCTTTTATTGTTATCAATTTGTGATGCCAGAGTTTTTCATTAGTGAGTAGACTCTCAACACAATCTTCACACTTTAATTGTTTCACTAATTTTCGGGATATGTATCCTGATATATGAGTAGCCCACCTTCAAACCCCTCTATGTTAAAATAGCAAAAATTTGAGTAAACCAAAAAAACACTTTGTTATATAAGTAAGCATATATATTCTTTTTACGGCATATTTTCTTTAACGTAGGGTTATAGAGAATTAATTATGATAAGAAGAAAAATGACAGTATAATAAATAATTGATTTATCAGCATTTTAAAATTGAACATAGAGAGTTTTGCAAGAGTATTCTTAACATAGCTAATTGTGCAAGTGTATGAGCTCAACTTAAACAGTTTTGATAGAGTTTCAAATTAGGACTTATAATAATGTTTATAGTTAAACTAAGTTATAACTATGACGATTCAGCGAACCATACATATATTTATGTGTTTTGACTCGCGATCTCGTGAATCGTCAAGTTCGCTTACGAAAACAACGATTGCTAGGTATATACGTTACGCTACGACAGAAATTTACGAGGCAATTAAATTCTCACTTAACTGTTAATTATAAAATATAATTTTCATACATAATGAAATATAAAAAAGCTGATATTTTTTTCGTATGAAGCCGTGTTCTTTTTTCTGTGACAATTTGGCCAGTTTTAGAGAATATACTCTTGCGGTACGGATCTCGCTAAAATGCAAAGCCTTATTTTAATTAAATAGTATTGCCGATCTGCGGATCTGCGCGCGGCTCGCCGCGGAGCGGAACCTTAAACCAGATTTGGAGCCGGTTCAAAACTACGGTTCATGTGCTTGAACCACAAAGCGAACCATTGTTCAAAGAATAATCCTGAGTTACCCCAGCCCAACTGACTAGCCCAATTCGCCCAGTCAAGAAGTGAACAGGCGAGAATCACGTGATTTCTGCGTGGTCAGCATTTCTAAGAGACATTAAGCTCCAACCAAACCCTTTCATAGTATAACTTTTTTTTGCATGATTTTTTTAAGCAAACCCACTAAAAATATTAACCAAAGTTACCGAAGTAACCGAATTAAGTTACGAAAAAAAAAATTACGACCGGTAATTTACGACTAATAAAATATTTACTGATTATTATTTATTTTGCATAAGCAACTATGCACGAAATGGGTACTTTGCAACAATAATTAGTAAGTAGGTACTTATATAAATGTTTTAATCTTTTTAGATAGTTAGGAGATATAAGCTTATAAGTGGACGTTATTTTTAGAAATTAATATAAGTGTATGTCTGTTGGCTGTCCATAAACAAATTTTTTTTTTTTTTAAAAGTTGTCAAATGGTCCAGAGATGTGACTGCGGACCCCCATACATATATACCCCTGGGGGTCCGCGGACCACAGGTTGGGAAACACTGGTCTATTGGAATACAGTTACCACTAAAAGAGGATTTTAATTCTAAATTAGTTTAAAAAAAAATTATATGCGCTCCTAAATTGTAACACGTTTGGATTGTTGTTATATCCGCCGTGTCTTCGTATATTTCCAAAAAATAGTTCAAGGTGATCTTGAGATGTATTTCATGATTTGACTATCCTCAACCAGGTTCTTATACAGACCTTTTAGGCTTTCAATACAAGTGATAGCCGCAATAAACCCTGTTTTATTGGCTGAGTCTACCACAAACTTTTTTGTTAGGCTTATGATAATTCTCGGATCCCTATTTTTTTTCTTTCAAATTCGCATATTAAATATAAATCTTAAGTGACAAGATACAATTCTTGACTTTATCAAGCAACGCAAAAATAGTATCTTTACTTTTATTATCGCTTGGTCTTTTATACCCGTAAAAATTAGATGCATTGGAGTTAAGAATGTCAAAAAAATAGTTAATTAGCCTAATGAACGTTATTGTTGTGCTACAATTTTGAAACATCGGATTATTCAGCTCTTCACTACAAAGTGCTAACGCATTTGCTACACTTGTACTGAATAGCTGAGCTGCCAATTTTACCTTCATGATTTAGACAGCCCAAATATTCTGCAGTCTTCATATTTGTAGAGCATCCATCGAATGTTAGACTAACGATTGTTACCCCGACATCATGACATTTACGAAAACAGGTACGTATTAAACCAGACTTTGTATCAGCACTTATGCCAACAATAAGAAAGTACCCTACTGGTATTCTCCGTTAGAGAAGCAACCATAAAAAGCAAAGCTTGAGGTGCGACATTATCTTCATCTTCACCTTCTTGGGGCCCTGCTCCGAAATTTACGGTACCAAGTTTTTTTTTCATTGTGGAACAACTTTTGTTTTCTAATTGCCATTTTGTCAAAAACAAGGAGCATACAACTTTATTATTTCTGTATCATCTTGGTGGTACTGGAGGTGGTCCCTTCCGAAGAAGAAGAAGAAGAAGAGTTTTCCTAAATATAATTTTATTCCAAAATTATATAGATACCGTAGGCGGCAATCTTGAGTCTTGGGCGAAGAGCGGTGAGGATATACTTGTCTTGATGTTTTTTACTGAACTGAAAAATCCATGAAGGGTTCTCCTTATATAGGGAACGCCGATGACGACACAAAAATTCAATCATGTGAACCTTTGTTCATTCCTTTGTCTATGACGTTTCATTATTTACATTAAATTAAATATCTCAATCTAAAAAATATCGTATTATCCATCACGATACTCTTTTCCCAAGTCTTCTTTATATTATAATATTATTTCTAGATTAAAACTAAATAATTCAATAAAATATTACACGTTAATCAAATTAAAATTAAAGGAAACAAAACATTTTTCATTCTAAAATTAAAAATATCATTATAAGGTTAAGATAACAACAATATATCTGTTCATCCAATTGATAAGGCATTATTCGTTCACTCAACTAGGCCAAATTGTTCTGTATTATTTCTATAAAGGAATAAGGAATACCTATAATAATAAAGTTATAAGGAATACCTATAATAATAATTCAATAAACTAAAACTTGAACCCGGGCTGCGCATCAACTACTCCATACCACTGACTTAGTGTCCTAGGATGAGGGAGCGCTTTGTTGAACACTTCTCTTACGTATTTATACGCAGCGGGGGAGTCAAAGTGTAATGTAAGTGAAAGCTTTCACAGATTGGGTGAATATTTAACACTATTCCTTTTTTTATGTTTATTATCTTTTAACATAAAGGTTAACAATTCCTTAACCTCAGCTCTGGCCACCAAATTAAGTTCAGCTACTTAATTTAAACTATATTTATGTTGGAGATTTCTTACCATCTCCACTAATGATGTGTCTGATTTCTCAATTTTTCTCTGCAAATTCCGTCCGTATTTATGTGGTAAAAATGTTTTCAATAATGTTCGGAAGTTACAAAACTGAATATGCAGTTTTATAGAAAATTTTATTAGGTTTTTATCGATATACAATACATAATAACATAATATATTAGAAAACAGATACGATACACTTTTTCATTATAATCAATTAGGTCTTTTATTTGTCGGCCATCTTGTGTAAAATTCTTCTAAAATTCAAACTTCGCGCGTGGCTTAACTAAGCTGTAACTAGAGCATGTTTTTAATTTTTGCTCGTGTTTTTTTTTTTTAATTTAAAAATCAACAAAATTTTTTAAAAAACCTAACCATATCGCACCCAGGGAACAAAAGAGAGTCAACTCTAAAAACAACTTTTTTGGGAAATGGCTAAAAACACTAACTTTTTTGTTTCTTAATTTTTTTGGTTGTAATTTCTACGAATATTGGATAAAAACGTTTTGTCTTGCCCACTGGTCTAAAAATTCAATAAAACAAGCAGCAAATTTGAAATCTTAGTTGAACCTCTTTCGATGAATTTGTTGAAGTCATTTTTTTGGTTTATTTTGAATTGTTTCCTTGTTGTTGAATAATTTTGAATTGTTGTAAATTTTACTTTGACAAAATTATTCTTAAATGTTCACCAAAACAGCATCATTTTGAAATAGGTACGTTCAGACAAATCGCTTTACAGCCCCTTAATACTGGTCATTAGGAAAAATTTAAATCAGTCAAATTGCCTCTTTGATTGTTGCAATAAAAAATAAGGCATAAGCCTCTACATTTAAAAAAAATTACCTTAGTTTAATAATCATAACTAATAATCTCTAAAGTTTTACTTAATATATAACTATGTATATTGTTATGACTAATATAATATAACTATGTATATTGTTATGACTACTATGGAAAAGTACTGTAAACCAATGAATTTTGTACCTTTTGTAATTCGTAGCAATTATTCCCGCACCAAGCACAAAAGTTAGCCTTTTATCTGGTGTGGCAAATCGTTAATTTTTGTAATTGTACTTTTACTACTTGTCTAATGTATATTATTCATGATTGTTATGGTTATATATTAAATAAAAAAAATAAAAATTAAAAAAAATAACGAGTAGGTAACATTTTGAAACATTCTTCAAAGGTTTACTTCGTTTTTAAAGTTTTACTTAAAATTACTAGTAGGTAACATTTTGAAAGATTCTTTTAAGTTATACTTAATGTTCAAAGTTTTACTTTATACAAAGAGCAGGTAACATTTTGAAAGAATAAAGTGGGCAACTTAAGTTTAAGATTTCTTTGAGATACTTACATTTTCTATCTAAAATCAGTCAATTTTTATCTTTGTTTGTTGCAATAAAACAATTTGCATAGAGATACATAAAAAAAACTACTTTAGTTTTACAATCATACCTAGTTATTCTTTAAAGTTTTACTTAATAACAAATAGGTAACATTTTGAAAGATTATAGTAGACAACTTAAGTTAAAATTTTGTTCTTTGAGATACTATATTTATCATCTTAATAAAAAATAATCAAAAATCAGTCAATTTGTACCTTTAATTGTTGTTTTAAAACAATTTGCATAAAGCTTCTCTACATAAAATAATAAAAATACTGTTTAAGTTCAACAATCATACCTAGTAATTTTTAAAGTTTTACATAATTTAACAAGTATGTAACATTACGAGTAACAAAGCTTTGTTCTTCGAGATGCTTATAATAATCAACTTAATAAAAAAATTATTAAAAATCAGTTAAGTAAATCAGTCATAATAATCAACTTAATAAAAAAATTATTAAAGATCAGTTAAGTAAATCAGTTATAATAATCAACTTGATAAAAAAATAATTAAAGATCAGTTTAGTAAATCCTTATAGTAAGAGTCAACATAAGTCTTAGGAATAACCTTTTTATCTATTAGTTCTCTGATATCCTTTTTTTTTGCTTCATGCAAAGGTTGCTTTTCAGTATAAGCACTAGACAATGTAGCTTGAAAATTAACATCACTATTTCTAAGCTTTCTTTGATTGCGGACAAACACCTTTTGAAAATCTTGTTCTGAATACGATGTTTTGTAGAAAAAAACCCATGGGTGCCCTTTTTCAACTTTCATTATCTTTATTTCGTTCCATACTTTATCATCGTTTAATGAAAACTTGTTTCCCCAGTCTTGTAATTTTTTCAAATCAAAAAATTTGTCATAGGTCATTTCATGAACATGGTATAGGCGACCAGCTTTCTTTGCCGTCCGAATTAATGTTACGTATTGTTGTGGAGGATAAATGGGTCCTGATTTTGTATGTCTTTTAATCTGAATGAATGTTATCACCTTCATTTTGTGAGTGTCCTGTTATCAGAAACTTACGAGTGATGGATCTAACCTTAAGTGTGTTGACAGCGTATGAATAGGGGGACAGTAAATACTTATTTTTTTGCTGACCACCACAGTTGTCAGAATAGAATATAACATCTCTTTCTTTATTTGGATTTTCAGCCAGCAACATTTCCAAATAGAAAAGTACACAGGTACCGATTTCATTTGCACCTCTCTTTGCATCTGTTTCATCCCAAAAGAAACATTCGGCACGTTTGGCACTTAAATCACTTATCGTCAGATTATGACAGTTAATTTTGCTTTTATAATAAAACAATGACACTTGGCCTTTGGGAACTTTAAGAACTGCTTGTAAATCATACACTGCTACAAAAAGATCAGGTTCAGTTCTTTCTTTATCTCTCTCTTTTTCTTCTCTTGCTAAATCTTTTTCTCTGTTGTGGAGATCAAATAATTCTTGCATTTCTTGCTTTCCAGCATCGTCTGCATTCTTATAGCGTGCGTGTAGTTCGCATTGATCCTTTTTGGGGATGTAAAACGAAATATTGTATTCATTATTAAAAATACGAGAAAAAGTAGTCAGAGAGGCAAAGGGAAGATTGTTTCGCTCTTTAATTGATTTAAATTCACGGTATAAATCTGCTAGTGATCGGTCGCTATGGATATATTCACGACTTGTTTGCGCCCTCAAGTAATGAGATTCTACTCTCGGTATGCTGTCAATGAATTGTATAATACTCTGTTTTATAATTGGATCAATTGTAGGCTGTTTATCGTGTTTTCCACGGAGATCCTTACATACAAATCCATTCTCAGTCTTTTTTTAAAGAGCTGTATGAATTTGTTTATTATTTAAATCAAGAGTAGACCTAAAAAAGGTTTTGCAAACACGAACTCATTTTCCTCACGTTTTGAGTGCTTGAGTACCTATATTTAGGTTTTATGAGTTCCGATTGTCTAACAATAAACTCTCTTTGAAGTTGTAAATCTTTAAGGCCCCAATATTTAGGTTTTATGAGTTCCGATTGTCTAACAATAAACTCTCTTTGAAGTTGTAAATCTTTAAGGCCCCAATAAGAGTCAAATAAAACTTGGCGTGAATCCTCACTGATTTTTGAGCCACAACTTAGACTACATTTATTATCACAAGGAGGACGGACTGTACGCCTACGTACTTTTTTTATTTATTTGGAAATTGACTGATAAGCCTGACCAGAGTTTCTTAATGTTTTAGCAACTGTGCTCTTCCATTTGTGTTGTTGCCGACGCCGCTTTTTGCCTTTTTTCTCCTGCACTGGACTTGAATCATTAGCCAGTGTGTTTGGAGTTTTCGGTCTTAGACACTGTGAGCAATCGCTGGCGCATGAGCTGCTACTGCTGCTACTTTCATCATGACTAGATGGTATCACACGTGCATAATTTATAACCTTTTATAATCTGGATCCTTATCTGAATCATCAGCCTCACTGTCCTCTTCTAAAAGTTGAGGAAAAGGGGGAAATTTAGAATGAGAATTATTTGGCTCACACAATTCAGTTTCGGCTGTTAAAGTTGACGGCTCCATCATGAAAAGGTGATCATCCTCCTGAGGTGGAATTGGGTTTTTTGAAATGTTATTTTGGTTGTTCTCCTCAGCTGTGTGTCTCTTAATGATAGCTCCACCAAAACGCGACCTCGACTTGACATTTTCCTGAAATAGCAAAAAAACTGATAAAAAACACCACTTTTGCAAATATTTATACAAAAACCTCTCAAGTTTATATTCATACCATTAAAAAAACCATCAATAAGGAGTTAACCAAAAAACGAAATGTAGTTTCAAAAGTGAGCATTTAAAACTGGAAAATTGTACTCTTTAATAATTCAGCACCAGGAATTTATTCAATACAAGCCTTATAAAAGCAGAATTTAAATAATGAAAATGACAATACTTTTGACAAATAGGTACATTTTTAAAAACAAGTTCACCAAAAAAGTACAATTCAAAACATTAAAGCAAATTCACCAACACAGAGTTAAGATAAAATATTCCATAAAATATTTCTTACCCAATACAGCAAAACAGATGTAAGACAAAATAAATCCGTAAATAACTTTCAAAAACCACCAATAAAGAGTCAATTCAAATAAGCCACTCTTATTTTCCAGCCACAGATCAGCTAAACAGGGTTAACTCAAAATAAACGTGTGCTGATGCGTGTGCTCACCTCGCTTTGTAGACGCTCACTGACGCTTACTAAAAATAGCGCGGTATAGTGGGGGGGAATAACCACAGATTTGTTCAT
Source organism: Micrasema minimum (assembly GCA_022494985.1). Classification (NCBI taxonomy): domain Eukaryota; kingdom Metazoa; phylum Arthropoda; class Insecta; order Trichoptera; family Brachycentridae; genus Micrasema; species Micrasema minimum. Next base: position 100,680 of record JAGVSP010003883.1, read on the forward strand.
CAACATAGATCTTAGCGACATCTGTCGCAAAGGTTTAAGAGCTTTTTTAGTTCTGTTTAAGTGATTTCGTGCTGATGGTAAAAACCCACCAAAAAAGTACAAAACCTCTATTTTTCTCAATTTTGAGTTGTCTCTCTTTTATTGCCGGGGTGCGAATTATGATCTTTGTGATACTTTTTTCTTTGAGATGTTTTAGAGAAAATTTCCGTAGAAGTTTTTAGAAACATGGAAACGGATAAATATGTGCGTAGATTTTCACGGTCATTGATGATTCTCTTTGTGTTGTTTTTTGGGATTATCCGTGTTATGTTTTCTCTCCTCTCCGACGTTTCGGCTACCGTTGCAGGCGCCATCTTCAGGGTGAAGTATGTGTGATGTAAAATGTGGGGTGTTTACGTACTTGGAATTTGTACCGTGTCGCAGTCGGCAGCAGTAAATTGCTGTTGCTTGCAATGCTACCTCCTCTCGATAACGCCTTGTATTCTGAAAGAAAAGAATATCATTGAGCATTAATAATTAAAATGTTTAGAGAATTTTCAAGTTCTGTGACAGATAATTCTCCAGTCAGTCTGGGTATTCTCTTATTTGAATTATGGATAAATCGTAACATGTATGCTACAACTCGTTTAAGACGATGCAAGGATGAATATTTCTGAAAGATATTCCAATCTTCAATGGCAGCATTGGTTAATACGATTAGTTTATCTTTCGTTTCAGGAATGTCCGAAGATAATTGGAGATTCCTTAATTAACAAGGCTCCAGCTTCCTTAATTCAACTTTCTTCCGAGTCCTTGTGTAGGTAGCAGTAAATATATTGTGTACTCTATAGCAGCGAATTATATTATTATTATATTTAATATAATTTATTTACATATCTTATATGATCTAACGTATGATTGTACTTTATCAGCCTACCTATATAGGATTTAATTTACATAAGGATAAACTTACTACTTTTCTAGCTTATATTATGTATGCTTAACTTTATTTATCTGTTCTAAACAAAAACCACTAATTTATCAATTTAGTAGTTTTTGGAGGGGGAGTGTGTCAGAATTCCTATAATTTACCTGTGAATTTTTCAATAGAGATAGACGGTAATTTTATCTCTGGTTTAAAATTGGGTTTGGCGTTTGAATGCGATTTGGATATTGCTAATAATCTAAAATACAAATGTTCAAAATTCACTCGTTCTATAATATCATCTTTGTCGTTTAACGCATCAATTTTATTTTGCAGTTCATAATATTGGTCTAAAATGACTTCCACTTTTTTTTCTCGAAGTAGTAACTCTTCGATAGTGAATTCGCCATTTAAGAAAGTTTCAAATCTCGTAAGTATTATTTTTAGCTGCTCCCGTCTGATAACGAGTGATTTTAGCTCGCGTTCCATATTTTTATTTGTTTACCCGCGATCGATTATTAAATAATGAATTAATAACAATGATATAGAAAAGCAAACAACAGACTTCAAAACAAATTTTGACGTTTGGCAGATAACTCACCACAGACAAAATAATAAGCTAAGAAATATGCAATTACGCGAGGCTAGAGAAATGTGTGTTCGTTCTGCACTCATGTACATAAATATACTAACGTAGTATGTAGATTGGTATTAGTATCGTTCCCGTGCAACAATACTTTATATTAGGTGGGTACCTTGAGATACTCCGAAATACCTCGCGTGTTTCCGATGCCTTGGATTTATACTACGTATGATAAATGTATGTGATAAATACATTAAAAAAAACACTAAATATAATATAATTCGCTGCTATAGAGTACACAATATATTTACTGCTACCTACACAAGGACTCGGAAGGAAGTTGAATTAAGGAAGCGGTACAACCTGGTCCCGATCGATCCGGTTCGAAGGACCAAATGTGAGGTTCCTTGGTTGGGGTGGCAGCAAAAATCTTGTTTTTTTTTAATGTTATAATTGGTTTAATGATCAGCTTTCGTTAATTGTGGTCTGACAGAGAAGATAGATAGATAAAGCACAGAGAAAATTCTAACAGTGGTCGGGGGGCAGTGTTGCCATCATAGGAATTCTGACAGGTATTTTGGTGTGTTTATGTATTTGGAATTTGTACCGTGTCGCAGTCGGCAGTAAGTATTTTGGTGTTACCATGTGTGTTTGAGTTTAAGTCCGTCATCTCTGTTAATGTTGTTTGGATGTTTGTGTATTTCGATCGCCTCTCCAAGTACATAAACAAATTCCAAGTACATAAACACACCACATTTTACATCACACATACTTCACCCTGAAGATGGCGCCTGCAACGGTAGCTGAAACGTCGGAGAGAGAAGAGAAAACATAACACGGATAATCCCAAAAAACAATTTTTCAAAAAGTATTTATTTATTCATGAATATCTATTTTGTCCCCTTCAAAGTAATTCCCCTCGGATATAATACATTTATGCCAACGTTTTTTCCAATCCTCGAAGCACTTAAAAAAAAATCATTTTTTGTGATCTTGTTCAGCTCCTCCTTCGATGCCGTCTTTATCTCCTCAATCGTGGCGTAGCGTCGTCCTTTCATGGGCCTCTTCAGTTTTGCAAACAGGAAAAAGTCACAGGGGGCCAGGTCTGGGGAATACGGTGGCTGCGGCGCTATTACTGTGTTGTTTTTGGCCAAATATTCGCGCACAAGCAACGATGTGTGAGCAGGGGCGTTATCATGGTGCAAAAGCCAGTTTTTGTTCTTCCACAAATCCGGGCGTTTCTGGCGGATTGCTTCGCGCAAATTGCGCATAACTTGCAGGTAATATTCCTTATTGACCGTACTACCCTGTGGCAAGAACTCATGATGCACCACGCCCCTGCAATCGAAGAAAACTGTGAGCAAAACCTTCACGTTCGACCGAACTTGGCGCGCTTTTTTCGGTCTTGGCTCATGCGGCAGCTTCCATTGGGATGATTGAGCTTTGGTTTCCACGTCATAACCAAAACCCATGATTCGTCACCAGTTATGACCCTCTGGAGCACATTTGGGTCGTCACGGACCGAGTCCAACATCTCCTGAGCAATGTTAACGCGATGCTGTTTTTGGTCGAAATTGAGCAATTTTGGCACGAATTTCGCGGCGACCCGACTCATGCCCAAATCATTGGTTAAAATCGAATGCAACGAGCCAATCGATATTTTTAGGTCCTCAGCAACTTCTCTAACGGTGATTCGACGATTGGCTAATACTATTTTCTTCACTTTATCAATGTTTTCGTCTGTTGTTGACGTGCTCGGGCGTCCGGCACGTTCTTCGTCGTTCACATCTTCTCGGCCCTCTGAGAAAATTTTGTACCACCGATAAACGTTGCTTTGGTCCAAGGTAGCTTCACCATATGCCACAGTCAACATTCGGAATGCGTCCGCGCACTTTATTTTGTTTTTCACACAAAATTTGATACAGATTCTTTGATCCATTTTTTGGAATAGGCAAAAATCGAAGACGAGCCAAAACACATCCAAGCAAAACAGCTGTCAAAAATTAACTAAACATTCAAAATGTCCGACCTTGTCAGCATAAGTAAGGGACGTGAGTACCAACATAACGCTACAAAAAAATCCAAAATCAAATATACGTAGCCCGCGGAAATTCAAAATTCGCGATACTTTTCCAAAGAATGTTTCTAAAAAACTGAGGATCGTCCAATTGACGAGCCAGTGCCCATTGACAGTAAGTAACACGGAAAAAATGATCTGCAGGTAGAAGCCCCTGTGCCACACATGAATGATATGGATGCATATTGTACCTCTTGTATATTCTCCACATGCAAGTAACCGGCATATTCATAATACCCGAAAGTCGTCTCAGAGAGCGTGTTGGATCTTCAGTGATGAGGGCCAGTGCGTGGTCTTCTTGAGTGGTGCTCAACCTTAGGGGAATATCACGGGGCATTTCACTTATTCCCGATTCCCGGAATCGATGGTGAATATTAACGAATGTAGACCAATGAGGTATGTGGCGAGTTGGGAAGCGTCTTGCATACTCTCGAACATTCGCTTGTGCATTTCTGTTGCAGAAACCATACACAAAGTGCATATTCTTGTAAAGATTGATTACGACAATCCATAACGAACTCGTGTTTATAGCACTAGAAAAACAGAATAAAACAGATAATCTATCAGCACGCAATCCAAAATCAATTTGAAATCACATATTTTTGAAACATGGATGTTTTAGATTTGAACTTTGAATTTTCAATGTAGGTACCTATTTGAACATTTTCTATCAAAAACCTTTCAGCAGTTTTTCCTATATTTTTCTTTTCTGGCACCTTGCTAATAGTGTTATTGTGTGAAGGAATTATCCCTCCTGTAATCTCATCTAAATACTGGTCACCAAATTGTACGTTTTCAAACTATACAATATATTCTAATAGCAAGTTATTTACAACTTGTTGGAAATGGTTATAATCTCATGAATACTACTTTCTACTTTGTTTTCCTCATTAATAAGTGCTTTCTTCAGCATAACATACTTCAACACCCTAGAGACCATTGTTAGTGAGATGGTCAGTGCTGTGAAAAGTCCAAAACTAGAGATAAGCCCAGTAAAGAAATCTTCACTAGTGACAATACTTTTCAAAGCACTAAACGTTCCCCCTCCAATAGAGTACTCCTAGTATCTAGTGTAGAACATCTACTATCAGTACATACCCTACCTGCACCAGATATGAAGAGAGTAGAATCGCATGCATCAGTTTGTCCAAGTGCTGACAGTGCTAGTAGCCCTAATGCAACAGTCGTGGCTGGCTTATTCCTAGCAACATTAGCTTTGTATGCATGTTTCACCTCTTGATAAACCTCCTCACTCTTAGAAGGGTCATGCATACAATACTTTTTAGCTATTTCTCTGTGTCCACCCTTTCCATTTAGTTTGTGCACGACTCTAAAATATGATTCTCTAGTGGCCAATTCAGGGTTAGATCTTGACAGATTTTCTGATGTATTAGTGGCGCGAGCATTAACTCTCTCAATCATCTCAACCCTATTGGTTGCAACCCTAACTCTGATTTCTGGGTCAGGACTAATAAACTTTCTAAATTCTGCAGAGCTAGCAGGTTGGCCAGTTGTCTTTACCATCGTCTTCAGAGAGCGGATATTCTTACTGTCTCTATACCTGTTGTAAAGAACTTCATATTTGGTTATGAAGTATTTGCCAATTTTGTCCCTTTTGAGAACGATTACCAATGTGACTATCGAACTTAGTATTAGGGAGACTAAGACCCCAGCAATCAATGGGACTTTGGAAGCACACTTAATCATTATTTGGTTGCCTCACAATACAGACCACAATCCACGCACTCCACCTTGGATATAAGTGCTCCATAACTCTTGTTACACTGATATTCAATTAGGCCAAACCAGTACCCTGGCAGGACTCCATCACCTTCAAACAACATCTCATTCTCCCCCATTTTGATTTTGCACGTATCTGCTTCCTCCAGATGGATCTTCCCCCCGACTACTGATATAGCTAGGGCCCTTGCTAATAAGGCTATAAATATTAAGCCCTGTGACAATAAGTTTTCAATAGTATAATATAAATGAATATCAATTTGTGTTTGGTCAAAAAATTAACAATGGAATAAGCTTAGTATAGTTATTCTACTTCGAAAATATTTAGTATATCAGTATAGTATAGTATAGAATTCAACTCTTTTTAGCTGTAAAAAATATGTTTCCACAATATAGAAGCGAGCTCGGATAGCAGCTCTCAATGCCCCGACATTTTCATTTTCTCCGACCACTAGCATCGTATCTTCTTCGGAGTTCAACTCTTTATACTTCTATGTTGTCAAATATGTTTCCACAACGTAGTAGCGAGCACGGAG
>JAGVSP010003884.1:0-20291 GCA_022494985.1 Micrasema minimum
AGGGTAATGGTATTACTTTTTTTTATTGGTTCGTTGTAATTATTATTTTTTTTTTTCACAAGACGAGATGGCGATTAGTTTGGAGCTTTAGTGCCAGTCTAATATATGAAATTTGAATACGTAAGATGTATGTATAACACTATTTAAAAAAAAAAGTTTAACGTTAATCGTATAGGAATGGAATCCGGGACATCATGTGGTAACCCAACGTGCTAATTCCTATTCTACGGGATGGAAAATTATATTATAGTAATAAAACAATAGAAAAACTATAAAATAAAAAATTATGCATGAAAGTAATTTGTTGAATAAATTTATTATTATACAAAAGCAATACCTACCCTATTAGGTATAATTTTAGATGAAGTAAAAGAAATTACTTGGTTGCTATATAAATATAATATAATTGATTTCTAAGACTGAAATTTCAGCCTAATAAAACTGTTTGATTTGCGTATTTAATTATAAGCTTTATACAAATTATTGTTATCCAATGTATGGGATTTCTAGAAAACGAATAATTATTATTTGTAGAGTGTGAGATAACTTCGAGTAATTCCTATCTTATATTTTAATGTACTTTATACGTAATAATTAAAGGTGTTATACACTGTAATTTAAAGATAGATTACCTATATTTATTCCAATGGAACCACGCATCACATATTGTATAGAATCAGATGAAGAACACTTAATACAATGTATGATTTATGGTAAAATTATGCTAAGAAGTTCAGAGAAAAAACTCTTTTAGTGAAATTTACGACTAAATTATCCATTCACACTATCATTAGTACCAAATTTGCATCTCTTTGTTAAAACACAATTATATTTAAGGCCGTTTTTAATCCTTTGTATAACCTCAATATTTTAAGCAGAAAATCGCCAGATTTGTACATTTAAGAGGCTTAACTTTTTTTTAATGGACACAACAAAGAAATTGCACTTTTGAAACGGGCAATGTCACAATTCAAAGTAATCCGATATTAATCCATAATAAACATCATTGCGTGATTCAAGTTATTTTTTTACATTAAAAAAACAGTCGGATTTAATCATGTTATTACATGAATTTGTGCATACAAATATAAAGTACCAATGTAGGTACCTACTTCCATTTTGTCAACCAATTATTCTCATGCAATAAAAGTTTCTTATTAAAATCGGTTCAATATAGCGCTAATTGAATCTTACGTTCACATAGCCATCTAGAATCAATGATGTTTGTTTAAAAACATATAATATATGTCCAGAAAACAGTTTGTTTGATTCAGCTGTCTTTAAACGTTCTTTAAAAGCACCTTGATATAAACTTACTTATTAAGAAATTAAGTAAGAAAATTATTAATATTTTTAATCGAAATCGGAGTTATCTATTCTCTTAAACCGTTAAATTTTAAACATAGTAGGTACCTACTATTGCAGTGTTCATAAATTGTAAAATAAATACCAGAACTGTAGAAACACCATTCTAAAATAAGCGACCTATTTTATAACTAGCAATTTTATCAGACGGTTTCTAGTAGTTTCCTTTAGGAATCTTGAAAATACAATAATGTTGTAACACCATAAGTGGTCACTTAACCCACCCAATGGGCGCAAGAATCCCTAATTCCCTATCATAAAATATTTTATAATCGATATTATGTTAGCGATAGAAACGATCGGTTTAAAGATAAACAAAATTAAAACCAAAGTTATGAATAATGTCAATACGCCTATAGTCATTAACGGCACAGTTATTGAAAATGTAAAGGAGTATATCTAGGCCACCTGATTAAGTTAGGAAGAGACAACCAAACAGCTGAAATAAACCGCCGAATTAGGCTGGGATGGGCAGCGTTTAGGAATGTATCCCACATTATGAAGAGTCCAATTCCTGACAACCTTAAAAGGCAGGTATTTAACATGTGCATACTTCCAGTGCTGACTTATGAGGCTGAGACATTGACACTGACTATCCAATCGGCCAATAAATTCCGTGTAGCGCAAAGGGTCAATGGAGCGAAGCATGCTCGGCATCAGTTTTAAGAGACCATGTCACTAACGAGGAGATAAGAAGACGGACTAGAGTCATAGACGTCATAAAAGCTATCTCCCAGCTGAAGTGGACATAGGCTGGACATGTAGACATGTGGCACGCCAGAATGAGGACCGATGGACGAAGCGCCTGCTGAACTGGAGACCTAGAGCTGCAAGGAGACCTGTAGGAAGACCACCAAGAAGATGGAACAGATGACATAAAAAGTACTGCAGGATCCAGATGGCAGCTCGAGGCCCAGGACAGAAAGCAGTGGACCAATATGGAGGGGGGCCTATGTCCAGCAGTGGACGAAGAAGAAGAAGAAGAAGATTGTTGATGTTAGCATAGTTGCAGGCATATGTGTCTAATAATATATATAATTTTTAACATTATTCGTTAATAAGTATGCTGTATTCTTAAATCTTCTAAATTAAATTTTTAATAAATTTGTTAGCGGAATCTCCCAGCATCCAATACTCATTATTTTCGTTAACATATATTTATAATATATTGAATTTCTTGTTTTTCGTCATAAACAAAAAATAAAACGGGGAAATTATTTGACGTATCATATTTCATTATCATCGTGATTCAGAATATCATAAAAAGGAATTATATTCCATAAAATATATGTAGCTTACTTTTATTAAAAAATAAATTTTGTTTCCAACACAAAGATGAAAATTATTACCTCACATTAAATTTGGTCTGTCTTAATGCATTTTGGTATCTACCTTTGTACGTTTAGTAAGCGCTGTGTTTAGATAAAGGTACCTATCCCCAACGTAATACATAGGTACAGATATAAAGTTACGTATCTACTCATGTGTTGAAACGATATTATCGTCTTAGCTTAATACAGAAGCTCTTTAGTTAATTTAAAACCTGTTATTTATATCTATAGCGAGTATGTATAGGTAGAGTATTACTGTATATGTGTCACGATCGATCAAAGATAATATTGTAAACGTCCTAAGAAATAACCAAAGATTTTCAAACTATTACGTGATAGGAACGGGATTATTATAGGTATCACAAGATTAATTTATTCCAATATAATAATGTAATAAATTTTTATTCATGTCTTTTCGATATCTCTATTTGAATAGCGTTTTTTTTTTCAAATGATAAAGCAACATTTTGGATCTTATGTAATGTACCAAAATATTCGGGGTTACTTTCAATAGACGGAGATAACGTTGTAGTAGAGCGGAAATCGAATCAAGGTATTCAAATCCGTAGTGGGGGCTCTAACCACTAGACCACAATTCGGTTCGTATTGTCTTATTTTTATAATTATCATAAATAGTAAGTTTAAAATTTACTAAGTCCGTGATTCTTACTACATGTGTTTTTTTATCCAACAATTAAAATGCATTTCCACTAAGAAATGTGAGCAGAAAATCATAATCAATAAAAATATATATATGGTTAGATACATTTCCTTTTAAATAAAAATAAGTAAAAAATCGCAGTACCTAGATAAAAATAAAATTAAAAAAGGTAATTGAAAAATCTGAACAATTCAAGAAGAAGATATCACAATTACATACAAACAATGTGCATTCATCAAATTACTTTAAAAAAATAGCAGTTTGTTCCAGGATTAAAGAAGGAGTTCGACAGGTTTGAATTATTAAACGAAAGGTTGAGAAAGCCGCCCGTTCTTGCGGACTCTAATCGAGTTGGTACGAGATTTTAATCTGTTTCGAAATGCCTTTTATATCTACGGCTCGAAGCAAGCCAGCTCCATCTGAACGTGCAGCTTGAAGATTGATATGGGACAGTTATGCTAGCACCTTGTTATTTAATATTAGCCTTAGAAATAGTGAGCATTCAACGATCTCTGACCTTTGAAAACGGGAGAAAATATAAAACGCGATTCAGAAGTGTAAGAAATAATATAACAAATTATTTATGTTATACAATACTTTGTTTATAACTCATCATCCTCCCGTTCCCGTCAGATCCACGTCCCGCAGATCTGACGCTGACTTCACCAGTGGACGTCCAGGGCGCCGAGAACCTGATGCTTTGTAAAACAGGTAAGCACGGTTAAAGCTTCGGTTAAACGGGAGGCATACGTAGTATATGGTCTAGCCAGTCGAAACGCCTTCGCTGGATGATAGTAGATACCAAGGGTTGCTGAGTCAGTGCGTGCGTTGTTTATAACTTGTTAAATTATTATTTGTTAATCTTTTACTGGTTCCAAAACAATATGTGTTTTTTTATCAAGAGATTATTTCTAATATTGCAATTGAACAATTGCTGAGTTAATACCAATTTTGAATAGTGTGTATGTAAATGTGGTAGTGTGGCTATGTATTTTATGCCTCCAAATATTTCACAAAGCTATTCTGAAGAAATCCACAAAAAATACGTCAAATTAAAATATGTATTATATTTGAGGTAAGATCAATTTATCGCATTTGGCTACCGCGCATGAGGTCGCGGGTTCAATTCCCGTAGGGAGTAGAAATTAAGTATTTATTTACATGTGATTTTCATAGGTTTTAAAATTTCATATGTGATACCTTGGATTGGTACTGAAGCGAATGACTGATCACCTTACCTTCATGTACTAAAACGATTAAGATACACTGCACTTGGTGTGCCGATGCAGTGCCCTATGCACCATTGGGTGCGGACTGGGGAAAGTTGTAGGAGTAATAGTCTATTTACTAAGTATTTTCGGGGGAAAAAATTGCCATAGATTTCGATGCACTTGAGAAAAGTTCTTTAGTTTAATGTTGAAATTCTTCTAAAATAAAGGATTCTTTTCTTGGCTTTATTTCTGGTTCTATCGAAGTTCCTTGTTGCGCCAACTTCTCCGTAGTACAACTGCACTACATCAGATATTATCGAATTATGAAAGTACCAGTTTCGAGACAAGTACAGCCGACGATTGTGCAGAATTGTTCCGATTAGCCTAATAGTCCAACGTATCGGCTGAGAACACGAAGAGAACAGAGAATTTATCTTAGACCGACTGTAATCCGTAATATCTCGGTTCTATCCCACTGCTAATGGTAACAGAGATGGAAGATTGATTACTTTCGTGATCTTGTTGGATCAAAAATGAATGCTTAGTCTTATTGGAGCTCTTGTGATGTGAAGTAACGTTCAGGGGTGAATTAGTAATATAGGCGCAACGAATATAAAAAAGTTTTCTTATTATAATAATACAGTATTGGTAAACCCGACAAACTACCATACACGAAGTTGCTGTTGCTGAATCACAGATAACTATCGACGTAGTTAAAAACGTGCTAACCACGTGCTAGCCCTAACGATTTGACCGATCACAGTTCGATACCGTGGTATCGGTTCGGCGAATGTGTTCGCTGAGCCGAGCATAGCCGATCTGAGCCAAGCGGGGCCGATGCTCGCGATATCGCGGCCGTACGTTAAACGTTAAATCAACGCGCTTGTCGGATTGCTTATTATGTCGACTGCTTTTCTTAATATCTGGCCGAAAACCGGCTAAATTATAATAAAGATTGAATGAATATATGTGCGAATAAGATATATCTCGGGAAATGGCTCGCGACTAGTATGCGCTCGTTTAATAATCCCGATCGATAACTTTTAACGCGTGTTCCATTGTGATCGCGAAAACGTTAAACATCCATGGGTAAGAAATCGTTATCACGTCGCTTATTACCGAGTCGGTAGTGATCTGTGATCATGCAACTGGTATGGTTCCCGGCGGGCTTAATGTGAATTACATATTTATTTTTACAAGAATTTTAACTTCCTCTATCTCTTTTTATTTTATAATTTTAACATAAAAATGATGGGACAAAAAAATGTACCAAGCCTATTAATCTTAAAGAATTACCATATGTGCATAAATACGCCTTAACAAAGCTTGTCTATTTTACAAGCCTTCACCTAAAGCCTGGAGTTTTAAACTTTTACTGGTGTCATAAATGTTTTGTGTGAAAAACAATAAAAAAATATGATTTCGTTTAGGTTCCGAAATGTTGTAATGGGTGGTAGTTTCCTGGTGAAAGTAATTTATTTTAGATTTTTTGTAAATATTTCGCAGTACTTTGTACAACTCACTGTATACATACTTTCTAGAATGGTGTAGCAATATAATATACAAGGAGTAACATAACTCGTAGTACAACCCGAAAACAGGTGAATCTACATCATATTTGAAGTCCAATATGTCATATGACTTTTGAATCTGGCTTGAAAATTTTTTTTTTTTCTTATACTCGTAAAAGCTTTCGTTAGTACCACAGATTAAGAAAAAATACTAAAAATATATTAATTTTTTTTATGGATTGTATGAATTTAACAAAGCATTGTGACGCGTAGAGTGTTTACAACGAAACCATGCGACGTGGACCCGATTTGGGAAGAGAAACTGGAGTTGGTGACTGACCTTGTTAAAGTTCCCATTGTGCTCAATATTTACGTCATATAAAGAGATTAGGTTTTTGTGTCTAATTCAATTTTTTAATGACATCATCTGATAAAATAATATTTTATTGGGTATTTGGTTTTTTTGCGAACGGTTCGGCTCTGTTGAAATGCATTTCTGGTACCTGCATAATACGATTATGCATAAACATATTTATTGATGCTGCAACAAGATCATTACTTAACAAAATAAAACTGAAATAAATTGTTGAATGCATTTTATGTTGGTATAAAACCATTGTTTTCTAATGCGAAATACTGCATTATAAAATGCATTACGATCATTATGATCAAATAAATTATACACAAACGTTATATAAGCTAGACGGCTAGACTCTAAACAGGGTGATTCGTTTTATATGAATTATTTGGTATTTATTTAATTGATTGAAATTCCTTAAACTTACATGACAGGTTAGTCTATTTCGTAAATTTTATGGAGAATGCGGCGTTCTATCCTCCCTGCATACACCATCGAGGAAATGGCGTGATGGTTAGTTAGTTATGGACAAGCTGCTTAGGCTACTTCTACTACTACTTTTCCTTGTCTGTACCCAATGGTGCATAGGGCACTGCATCGGTACACCAAGTGCAATTGGTATCTTGATCATTTTATTACATGAAAAAAAGGTAATCAGTAAGATTTGCTTCAGTACCAGTCCAAGAGATCGCACATAAAATACTAATGTGAAGATCAAATGTAAATACATCATTCATGATGACCCCGTACGGGATTCGAACCCTCGACCTCATGCACAGTAGCCAAGGCTAAGTGCTTAGGCTAAGATAAACAAAATAGTAGTTTATAATTTAAAATATGTGTATGCCTATTTGGATGCAATAACACTTGGTACAGTGCCCAATGCACCATTCGGTGCGGATATGGCAAAGTGGTATACCAAAAACATATAATTATTTTTATAAAACATAATATGAAGCACGCTGAACTGATAAAATATAAAATGTAATGTTTATTGAAATAGATTATTTTATTATGATGTGGCCTAACAACTCAAATATGCAATTAACTTTGCAATTTAAATGTCATTTGCACTGGTTAAAATTCAATTGCCAAAACAAAACAAAATGCGTTCAATAATTGTGTGCCGACTTGTTTGACCGACAATATTTGATTAACATATAATTTGACTTATAAGTTTAACCATATATATTAATGGTTTTTTTTAATGAAAAAGGAGCGCCGTTCATAAAGAAATAAAAAATTATGTCTCCCGAAAGCCTTACAAGGCTTGCCTATTTGACAAGCTTTACGTTAGAACTGCGGAAACGGATCTGACTGACGCAAGTCGCACAGTGGGAGCTTGCGGTCGAATGATTCGCTTGGAGGCGGTTTGAGGAAAATTATTTTCACTGAGGCTGTTTTGAGACCTGCGTCAGATATTTTAGTGTTTTTCAAATTATGTTCCGGATTTATTGACAGCCACAAATAGGAAAACATCTAGGATCAATAATTAATTATCTGTTAAGGTCCGACTTTATTCGTAACGTTTGATATCGGGTTATATTCGGTACAAAATGTAGAGAATATTACCTGATTAGTAAACTAAGCCAGTGTAAGAATTCTAAATTTAAAAAATAACGGAAATCCTTTTTTTTATTATTAAGGGTAACTTAAGGTTGCAGCAAAATTAAGGCTGCCCGCCAATTACGGTGACTTCTGCCACCATTTAAAGCATGCATGTATTTTTGGTTCCTGCCGAGGTTTGTCTGTGGCTTACATTACACGTAAATAAATATTTCATGTAAACTCCCTTTGGAAATCAAACCCGCGATCTCTGCACGGTAGCCAAAGGCGCTACCACTATGCTACGAGGCGAAATTTCCCCGGATATTATAATATTTTCCTATTTTAATATTGCATTGTGAATACACTCTTATTTGTATCAAAGTGAACAATATTTGTATACCTAAGTATAATAATACTATAAGTTCATAAATCCAATCGCATTCGATTTGTGGTTTTCATATTATGAGATTATGGTAATTCCACGTGATTTCATGATATAAAACATTTCATCCCAGAGGATAATTAATTCATGGAAGCTCGTTCCAAACAACGTCATTGATAATGAAGCGACTGATTTATTTCGTTCGTAGTAGATATACTTCGAATACATAAATAAACATTTTTGGTTTCTTTGAGCATCCAATGGGGGTAAGTGGGTACTCGTATATTATTCTGGCGTAAAAAGGGATTCATGAAACGGAAAAATGAAAAGGTTGTGATGAGCATATATTATTTCCGATTAAATTATGAAAATACCTGTACCTGAGAGCCACATCTTCAATAAACCATATTTTAAACCAAAAACATCTTCAATAAACCATCTTCCAAACAACATAAACACATCTTTAAAATTATCTTTAAAATTAAAATACTTGGGTATAACATAAGAACACAAAAATACAGTACATAGGTAGGTGCATTGTTCAAAAAATATATAATGTACACAAGTTCAAAATATTTATAAGACAAATTATCACTAAATTCAATTAAATACTAAAATATTTTGTTCGTTATTTATAAAGATAGCAATTAAAAATCTGCACTGATAATCTTTGCAACTGCCGTTAGATTTTGTCACGATTTTGTCAACAGTTACCTACCTGTTTACTGTTTTTTTACATGCTTGCCTATTTTACAAGACATCAGGTTCTCGGTGTACTGGGCGTCCAGTGTTGAAAATTTGTCGGCAGTTTGTGTCAGAGCTACGGGACGTGAACCGGACTTAGGAGGATGCACGGGAACTGGGGGCCAATCGCTTGCCTTGGAGGCAGTTTGTGGAATCCACAAATCCACATGCTTCATATAGGGTGCGGATATGATGATGATGATGATGATTACTGATTTTATATTACACAGCAAAACAATTCCCAAGTTATTTATTTTGTTTAAGGGATTCCATTTTGCCACAGGCATCTTCCTTGTATCTTGCCTCGCAAAGTTTCCTTTTAACAATTTAATGTTAATTGCATTAAAAGTGTTAAAGTTAGCGTCAACTCTCCTTTTAAGAAAAGCTCTGTTTCCTCGTATACAATTTGTCTTACCAAAAACTTTCTCTTTAAGGCTACCTATTGAAATGGTTTCCTCTAATAATGAAAACTTTATGAGAAAATGTTAAGTAAATAAACGAACTTAATAATTATTTAAATAATTATCTAATAATTAAATTAATTTTTTTTTTACCAAAAATCGGACATGAAGTTAGTGTCTATCTGGGATTTAAATGCTAATCTTAACTAAGGGGCGTTTTTGACTTATGCAGAGACAACGACCTGATTGACTGTTTATTTAACAAGAAGATGGACGTATCGTTGTTGCATGATTCAGATAACCAATGGGTGATTGTAGTATTTTTGAGATGACAATAAAGCTGTTTCAGAATGTATTACTTGATATAATTTATTCAAGATATTGCGGTTTTGGTTTGTATATAGAACTATGAACGTGGTAACTGAGATAATTTCAGCACGGATTTCAGGATCTGGTCCTGTATTGCATCACTGTTATCCAAGAGTATCAGATACTTTTCCCTCGCGAGCTTTAATTGGTGGTAGGTCAATCGTTATTTTTTTTCAATAGTATTGATATATATTTTTAAATAAACACATAAAAACAATTTTAAATATCGTATAATCGTCGTAAATATCTAATAATTATATTGTTTTAATTTTTACGTAATACAATTTATTTATAAAATACTAAACCGACCTTTTTTATAATAAAAAAATGAAGTTTTAACGGCAGTTTTATACTTCCGAGAACACAGAAAACGATATTAAATATAACATAATTATGAAGAGATATTTTTATCACGGAAAATAATTTCACCCATAAAGCCAGTCTTAAAGAAAAATATTAACAAAAACCTCCATAAAACGTGATATAAGGCTTTAAAAACCGCTTTACCGCCATTCATTTGAACAAACGCTTTCAAATTAACCATCCCGAACGCAGCTCAAAGCTTTTCCAACTTTTATATGGCCTGACATCTTTTTCTGAGAACTTTTACCCTAAAAATTCTATCTCGAAACTTTCCAAGTCCTTAACTTCCGCAGGACAAGCGGACGTCACTAATTAGTTTTACTAGCTAAACTTTTATGGGAACTTGAAAAATTGGCTTCAACCTGCAGAAGGTTAACAATTTTCTAGGAACTCGCGATGCAATCTGAGGCATCGCTAAGATGGGAACTAGCAAGAGTATTTAACAATCTTCGCGCGACATATTGATTGACCTACCGGGAAAACACATGATAAACACCATAATTATGTACCTGTCTACTTATACACCGCGTAACAAAACTGGATGTACAAGCAGGAGGCTAGTGAATCTACATCATATTTGCAGTCAATATTGTAGATATTTTTTTTTTGACCTATAGTAGTCCAGGAAATTCAGTAAAAGTTTATTATTTTAAGAAATTCTCACCAAATTGTATTCAAACATAACTTGATTTCAAATTATTACCATCAAAAAAAAAAAACTAAAATACGAATTTTTAATAAGAATTGTGCAATTTCACTTGGTCTTTGTTACTTATGAAAAGCCTTTCACGTGAAGAAATTTTTTTGAAGTGAAACTTCTTTAGAATCGTTGGGAGTGATTTGAAACTCTATGTCGAAAAAGCGACACTAAAAAGAGAGACGAACATAATATGGATCTGTACCTAGATTAGCCACCGAGAGAATGAGATAGAACAATTTAAAACGGCTGACAGTAGTTCCAATCTACCTCATCTGATTGATCTACCAGTTGATCGCTGGCACCCCTTATATTTTTCAAGAGTGGAGGTCCTAGGCTATAAAAACAGAAGTTGTTCTATTCATGTATCTGAAGAGGTAGATTAGACTAAAGAGGTAAAATTCGTATTCCCAAAATTAGTTAAAACCGTAGGAGAAGGCGCCTTGACGCGGTATTTCACAGATGTGCCTTGATAAACCATCGAATCTTTTTAAAACTTTTGTCTCATACTTTAGTGACGTCCAATCATAAGCCGGCTCGTATCACTTGTAGAAATGAAGACATGGATCATGAATAATAATATGAATCGCTTGGTTATCAACTGGGTACCAATATTTATAATAAATAAATTCTTTAATTATCCCACTCCTGAAATTATTGCAATCTTTTTAAAGCCTGTCATGTCTCAGCTTAGTTTTATTAGAAGGGATAACGGGTTTTAATTAAGGTTTCAATTTCTACCTGGCGTGAACTGCACACATGTTTTTTTTTTTATATCTCAGATTCAATAGTAATATTTCACATCCAACTACAAATATAATGTACCTAGATTCACCCGTTTTCGGGTATACAACCAGTTTTGTTAATCCATGTATCAATTGTAAAACACTAAGATTCATAGTAAATGAGTTAAAAAGTTAAGAGAGAATAGGTTTTATTAATATTAAAAGTGCGATATTGTTTCACTTGTAAAAACCTCAGAGGAAGTATTTTAATTTTAAGGTATATACTGTCATCCGGGGAAGGCGTTTCGGCTGGCTGAGCCATATACTGCGTATGCCTCCCGAGTGCCTTGACCATTAACCACGCTTATCTGTTTTATAAGACATCAGATTCTCGGCGCTTGGACGTCCAATGTCGACAATCCGTTGGCAGTTACGTCAAAACGTAGATCTGACACCGATCGCTTGGCTTGGAAGTTTATGGAATCCATATGCTCCACATAGCGAGCGGATGTGGAATGATGATGATAATATTGCAGTTAGTAAAATTTTTCTTTAAACGGGTTGAAAAAATATATTATGATATTTGTCCATCGATAACTCTTTTTTATATTATTATTATTTTAATTATTGCAAATCTTCTCATGTCCATAGCAAAATTTTGCAATACCTTGAACAAAAATAATGCATTACATTGAAAACTCTTACTCGCCATAAATACAGTCAATACACTTGTCGGCAGTTGTTCGAATGCGAAGTTATGATGATGCGTTATATTTATCCGGGATTTTATTTTTACGACCACTTCTGCAATGTGCTCACTTGGTGGTCACAACATGTCAATATCTGATCCCAAAGTTCAACCCTCTACCAGGATTATCCTGGATTAAATGCAGCAATAAACGTGAAACATGCATCTTGGACTTATGTAAAATATTGCCAACAGAACATTGTAAATTTGATGTAGGTACGGTGACACCAAACTAAGAGTATTTACAAAATGTTTTTTTTTTGTTACAAAAAAAAGGCCAAGGGTAGTAACGGAGGAGAAATAAATTCAAACACCCAGGCAAATAACTTTTGATTTCCGTGTTCTCACAGGGAACAAGTGCAGTGTATAATTTACAGGGTCAACAAAACTCGATGTAAAAAGCGGGAAACCAGTAAATCTACATAAATATTTGGAGTCGATTTTGTAGATTTTAACATATTTTTTTTTTGACCCATAGTTTTCGAGAAAATTGAGTATGAAGTCTATTTTTTTTTTCGATTTTTCTTTGCAAATTATATCAAATAATCATGTATTTTATTTCTTAAATTAATACTATCCGTAAAGAAAACATAAATTAAAAAACGCGTTTCAAATAAGCTTTTTTCAGCAATTTCACTTAATCTGTTGTTACTTGTAAAAAACTTTTGTGGGAAAAAAAAAAAATTTTTTTTTCAAGCTAAGATCAAAACAGTCATATTACACAATCGTCTTCAATGAGATGTAGCGATTTACCAGTTTTCTACGGTTGGCATGGATGATTTGTTAAACCTTGTGATTTGCTATAGCATTTTTTAAATAAAAAGAAATCTCCTGCAAGATATTGGCATGATGAAGGTTTTTAAATACTTTTTTTGAAGAAAGCCTAAGTGGCTTGTGCTTGAAATTGGAATCGAGTCGTGTACAAAGTGGGGATTCGAACCTTATCTGGACTCAGAGACCATGACACTGCCCACTGGGCCACCACCCGTTTAAATGAATATTTATCATTCTATTTCACGAAGGTAAGAATATCAGTCATACGCTTTAGTACCAGTCCAATGCATGAAAATCACAGGAAAATAAATATTTCATGTTAACCCCCTACGGAAATCGAACCCGCGATCTCATGTTCGGTAGCCAAATGCGCTACCACTATGCTTCGAGGCTGTTATAAATAGACAATTATCTGACATTTTTAATTGGTTAATTAATTGAAATGAAATAATTACAAGACGAGTTTTTATTTTGGTCAATAAATAAGCGAGATATACGAAGTTGAACATTGTCATTTTTTATTCCGTATGAAAAGGTATAATGAACATCTGATCATGTCTATGTACATATTTGTGTACCCATTTAAATGATATGAGGATTAATTTTTTAAACAGTTGTTAGAAATGTTGAAAAATAATATAAATAAATAGGCTTTTAGTTTTATGGCACCGTGTAGAACACAGTACTTAAAACATAATAATTTGTATTTTCTATTGACTTGAAATTGTATTTACTAAGTGAAAAATTTTATAACAGCCTTAAGACGTTGCCTTTTATTTTATAACTTAACTTTTACAGATTCAATTACCTTCAGAGTAAATTTCTAAGTACTAAGATTTAAATTTATGTTAGCAAGACACATCGTAAAGATTTCTTAAGCCGTATTGACGATTTAACGATGTGAATTGTATAAAAACCATAAAGAACGACGTTCAAGTATTGTCTAAGTTCATTTCGTGCTTACATGTGAAACAAGTTATTAAAAGTAAGTACAAGCCAAGCAATATTTCTAGGTAATACTTTCCATATCCGCGCAATGGTGCTTAGGGCATTGTATTATACATCAATGTGAAGGAAAGATAATCAGTCTTATGCAACATTATATATATTATTTAAAAATAAATTAAATATTGTTATTATTTTTGTGCAATTTTTTTATGATAAACAATATGGGTTTGATAGTCTCATAAGCTTCACGAAAAATCGCGTTTCAATAAGAATAATATTTTTCAATGTTTATGTAATTTATTATTTTTTAACTTTAAGTACGTATTAACTGAAGTACGTGCGTATTTTTTATTAAAATTATTTGTATATAACTAATTAAACTTAAATAAAAATACTCGGTACACTTGCTTTTTTATTTATTTGCACAGTTAGCGCTTTCACCCTGTAACGGGCATCTTCAGACTGGATAATAATAGGAATGCCCGTTACTGAAATGCTGACTGGTCAAATAAATAAAAAGCGGAAGTGTTCCAAGTATTTTTAA
Source organism: Micrasema minimum (assembly GCA_022494985.1). Taxonomy (NCBI): domain Eukaryota; kingdom Metazoa; phylum Arthropoda; class Insecta; order Trichoptera; family Brachycentridae; genus Micrasema; species Micrasema minimum. The sequence continues at coordinate 14,681 of JAGVSP010003884.1, forward strand.
TTTAACTTTAATTAGTTTATTTACAAATAATTTAATCGTGGAATTCCACCAAGTAACGTAAAAAAAATATAAAAATCAGATATTTTTTTTTGTATTTTAGCTACCTTGACAGGCTAAGAGCATAATAACAGAGGTGAATACCAGCACGTAAGACCATTTGATATTAACGGCCTCACCGAGAATCGAACCAGAAGTCATCTTGCTGTGAATCCAGCAAAGTATTTCTTACATCAGGAGAAGCCGCTACTAAATTTAAAAATAATTTGGTGTCTGTTTTAAGTGGTACCTACAGTACCTGCAAAAAATATTTTTAGCCGAAGTTTATTTCCCAGAATGACACTAGAATAATTTAATAAGTTGTTAGTAGGTACCTATCCACATAAATACCCTGAAAATATTGTTTTTGCGTTCTTAAGATTAAATTTAGTGTACGTGATTTGCAGCACATAAAATTCTATTCTCCCTGTCGTTTATAAGCTACGTTTTGGCTACGTGCAAAAACTCTATAAGTTATTTTTTACTACTAAATGAACAATGGAAAAAACGTAAAACTTCCAGCATATCATTATAATATGACGAATGTAATGACAACTCACAAAAACTTATAATTACTTAATGCAGTTTGTGAATGATATGCAACTCTTTCAATGTTTTACTAACCGGCTTTTTTAAGAGTTTTTTAATGTAACCCAACAATCAATTATTATTTTTCTACATCAATGAAAAAAATTGTAGGACGAATTTAAATGATCTTAATATTGCATATTGTTTTTATGATCTCTGCAATATATTGGTAAAAATTAGCTGTAACGATTATGACTAATAATTGTGGATGCAATTTTACTATAAATGTTAAAACTTTTTGATAGAACCTTTTATTAGTTTTATGTAATAGAACCTTTTATTGTAATCAGAGGTACGCATGACCCTTGAACATTTTTCTGACAGCAAAAAAAGTACCATCCATCTTTCAAATCTTTGTGTACAGAATTGTATATAAAGGACCTTCAAGGGATACATTAAGGACTTTACATTGTCCCTGTAAAAACGGTAATACAATGATATAAAACAAAAGGGCGTACAAAAAGGATTTGTAAACGCTGTACCTTTCATATGGGAAAACAGACATATTTAAGAAGGTTGGTCCTTTTTTTGATTCCCTTAATTATATTTTGAAGCGTAAAACTGATCACCTTACCTTCATATAAAATACGACCTTGGGTATTGTACCATGGCGAAGAGACGGGCACGTCTCGAAACCAGTGGAGTAATAAAATTATAATATAATAATTAGTCAGAAAGTGTTTGTGAGCAAAATAAAACTTTCTTATGTTAATACTACCAAACTATTATTATAATACGTTTGTTTATATGTACGTTTAAATACAAGTATCTGTACCAGTTTTCCTTCTTGGGAATTTTAGAAGAAGAAGACTAATCCAAATTCAATCTTTGGCATCGTTATTCGAACTCAAAAACAAGACATCAATTTTTCATTATTTTTCCAAGATAACCTATAAATTCACGGATGCTTGAAGATTGCCTTCCTTCTTTATTTGGTGCCAGGCATTTCTCGGGTTATATCGTTTCGTTCTGTGCTGATTAAATAATAATTGTTCCAGCTATTATTTAAAACTGTAATTTTTTGTAAAGAAAATACAGTGCAAATTAATTTCTAAATCGGCGTTAAATTTCTTTGATGGTTTTGGCTACAAAGACAGTTCTTATCTAAATAAAAATAGGAGCAAGTGTGATCTGAGAGATAAAAATTGCAATGAATTTTAAATCTTTGTTTTATTCATTTAAAAATAAATTAATTTTAACTACTTACTACTACTACTACTTTCCCTTATCCGTTCCCAATGGTGCATTGGACACCGCATTGGTACACCAAGTGCAGTGTATAACGATATTTTTATTACATAAAGGTAAGATGATCAGTCATACGCTGCAGTACCAGTCCTAGGTATCACTCATGAAATATTAATACGAAAAACACACGTAAAAAAATAGTTTCAGTTGACCTCCTACGGGAATCAAAGCCATGACCTCATGCACGGTAACCAAATGCGCTACCGATTTGCTATGAGGCAGACAAATTTATTTGATTTTTACAGTTTTTTTATTAATTTGAATTTTTATTTGATTTGAAAAAAAAATTTTTTTTTTTTTTAAATACACAATAAATACACAAACACTTATTTTGTTTTGTTTTTAAAAAATCCTACAAAGGCATTATATAAAACGATAATTTTTTAAATTGCACAAAACAATGTAAAGTATGTACTAAATTAATATAACAATAACTTACTGACAAATAATGAACTTTAGCTATTGATTTATGTTAATAGTCAAACCGTTTTTATTATTTCATGGAAATGGCTGTTCATGAGGTTTAATGTTTACTGATATTATTAACCTGAAATAAAAAAGAAATGGGTGGACGATTTCATGAAATTTTCCATTGTTTGTGATAATCATGAAAACGTGATTTGATATGAATATTGGAAAACAATAATAATCTGCAGTAAAGAGGCCTTTCAACTATTCACCGTTTGCCTTTCAAAGACCGATTGAAATTTACAATACCATATCAATACCGCCTAAAAAATGAGGCAATAAAGATTCGAATCAGACGAGAAATAAAACAGAAAATAAAGCGGTCTATAGCTTGTGTGCTTTAAATAAATATTAGTGTACATTACTATTGGACGCCTTATAATACAAGGAAGCCATGTTACCTCTTCATTTTAAAAAAACTTACAAAATATTAATGTTATTTTTGTGAAAACGATGAGTGTCCATTTCTACATTTTGATAATAGTGTAAGCGAAAACGAGTAGAAGCATTAAAAAAATATTGTTCAATAGAAAGATATACAAAATTATTTTATTATAAAAAAAACTTCGTCACCGACTTCTCCAAATACAGGGTTGGTGTCGTTAGTTGGATAAGTCTAATGAGTCGTGTATATATTGAAAATGCCTGCAAAAATATAGCTTTGTAATTATTGAAATTTGGTATGCAAAAATATTGTTTTATAAATTCTAAATTTGTGAAATCCAAACTTGGTTCTATTTTACTAATTATGTAAATATTCAATAATGGTTGGTACTACAATGTGTTATGTATAATACTACAATGCCCTGACTCGACACGGACTATCTAGTGAGTCGGGGCCTGATCATTGGCGTGGTCTCTACTGATTGAGTCGCCATCCCATTATTGTGATTATATAAAATGTGAAATGTAATAAATAAATAAATAATAAATAAAAAGCATCAATGTCGGATAGATATATGTAGATATAATCAGGTGGTGGTACAGTGATAGTGTTTCGGAAATAGCCTTAGAGTAATGCGCGCAGGCTATAGAGGGGCCCTAACGGTCAAAAACCATTCTATGATTGTCAAACACGAAGTTGGCTATAGTTTGCAGCAAAACAAATGCCAATGTTTTTACAAATGCCCCATGCGGCCTTGGCATATCGACAGTAATCAACTGTCACTATCAACAGTAAACATACTTTAATTTACAAATTGATCACCTAAATTAAAAAAACTGGTAAATAATGAAAATATGTTGATAAAAGGAAAGTTTTCATTCAAATAATACCCATGTTAGGACAATATATGCCAAAATCAATGTAAATCAAAATAATTATTTATCGAAATCAATTACCTGTGAAATGTGACTCCTTTAACACCTTTGACACTCTTACTGCTACAACCAAGCATACTACAATTCACCATTGCCGTTTTTGATGATTATATCAGGAAAGTATCCACGTTATTTACTAGCAAAGCGACGAAAGTGACCGTTACGCGTCTGTTGTCAAACAAATAATAATGGCCGCCAGCAGAGTGAAGTTGTCGCTAACCAAAAATTTGCATCGCTTCCGCTCTATGGGAAACGGCGAAAGGGCCTCTCTATAGCCTGCGCGTCATTACTCTAAGGAAATAGCACTCCCTACAATGGCAATGTGAGTGCTACAAGTAGGTACTGCTGCTTTCCCTTATTACACCAGTCGTCGCGACCAACAAAACGTATACAGCTCTATAGAGAGTATTCCAACTTGAGCAAACGATTTGGTGGCGCGACCAGCAAGGGTGCGTGCACTGAATGTTACTGGCAGCGCCACCACGCTGCACTGGTCGCGTTATTACTAATTAGTATAGCGCTGTATGGTGCCTCTAACTCAGCCCCTAGACGCCCTGCCAGTGACGTCCCGTTCCCACGCACTATCTTTTACTTCGTATGCTCGTCGACGTCCATTTTGATATCTTTATTTGAATCTGGTGTCTCCATGGTGTCTTGGTTTGGCAGCTTAAAGCCACTACGGTCGCGCGACGGGTTGCGCCGCGCCATTATGGTGCCTCTGTGAAATATGGCCTTTAGGCCCAGAACACACGGTGAAACGCAACTGCAGCGAAACCTATTTGAAACTCTTTGTATGAAACCAGTTTCAGACTATTTCCACAAACGGCGCAACCCAAGCGTGATGAAATTTTCATACAATTATTTGTTTTCTCTGAGAGCAGATGTCTGTCTCAATCAGTTTCAAACGTGACACGAGTTTCCTGCAAGCCAGTTTCAATGCAACTGATTTGAAGTGCGTTTCACACTTGTTGCGTTGTGTGTGGTTTCCTATAGGACTATATGACATAAACTCAAAAGTAACTTAGAGTTGCAGTTTCGTCATTTTTGCGTTTCACCGTGTGTTTGGGCCCTTACTGTACTGCATTAGAACACAAGTGCAGCGCGTCATTATCATTTTTTTACATGAAGGTAAGATAATGAGTCCAAGATGCTACAAACATTGAGTTAATAAAATAAAAAAATATATTTGACATGGTCTCCTTGTATTTTCTAGCATACATATTAAAGTCGTAGCTATCGAACAATCACCAAGTACCAAAGCATTCGTCTCATTTGACCCCGTCGGACGATAGTTTGCAGGTTTATGGATTGGAAGTTTGTACCGTCGATTGGCAGTTTGTACAACAATTGGTCGAGTCCGTGTCGAGAGGAATCCTGACAGGAAGATACGATTAAATTATTCACAAATCCTGCCCGCGTTGTCAGTTGTAGTCAGTTTTAACCGACCTGATTGATGTTTTGGCCGGGATGTCGGATATTCCTTGTTTTGCGCGTTTCCCCATATTTTGCTGCCGGATATCCGCATACATAAATTCGTCCGAACGACAATGTTGCTGAGTTGAGTAGTACATAGGTCGGTACAAAACACTATATATATTATGTTGAGATATAGTGTTTTGTAAAATATACATTATAATTCATTTATAAAAACTTGTCATACATATATATATTAACAGATAAAAAACTGTTCGTTTTATTGATTTATTTTACTTGTTTCATTTATTTATTTTTGAAAAATAGAATTTTAATTTCACTACAACTACTATGCACATATATTTCAAGAAGATGAAATAATAATGTAATCATATTTCGTAGCAGCAATTTCATTATTACATATCTAAATTCATTTATTTATTTACAGAAAGCTGGAAAAAAATATTAAAATCTACTTGATTTTTCCCTTTGTACATATCGTCGTCGCGCCATCAAAATCCGCTAAACTTTTTTTGCA
>JAGVSP010003885.1:0-18405 GCA_022494985.1 Micrasema minimum
CTAGTGAAAATGCTTCCCAGATATAAAATTCTTCCACCGTTTCAAGCTATCGCCCAATTTAAAAAAAAAATTTACCCCCTTTTGTCCTTTTTTTTTTTTCTTTTAAAAAAACCAAATTTTTTTTCGCATTGCAACGAAAGGGGTTTGAAACCGTTACAAGACAAAAAAATGTTAGCTTTAACTTTAAAATTTTGGTTTTCAAATTTAATTTTGAACAAATTTTTAAAATGACAAATGAAAATCCAAAGGAGTTTCTATATAATGTATACCATTTAATAGTCAAACAAATAATACAACTGTAATTATAATAGATAATAAATAATTTAGTAGAATTGAATTTCGGTTTTCTCTGAATTACGTCATTACACTGTGTGTTTAATGAGATCGGAGAATAAAATAAAAACTTGAGGAATTTAGGTCGCGGAACAGATTGCTAACAGGCGGATCGTTTCTTTAATTTGAAATCATTTAAAATTCGGTGGGGTCTGGCCAGTTTCATTTCCGCTTCGTGTAATTTTTCTTCATAGACGAGCATTTTCGTGAAGCACTGCTAAACAACATTCTCAGACTCTGTACTGTTGCGTTGTGGCAGGTCTGAGTTTTAAAGCTGGACGTTATAGTAAAAAAAAACAAAAACATTAGCTAAAAGTCATAGTCGCTTGACATCAGTATTTTTTACATTTCACATTTTAATAATTACAAGAATGGGATGGCGACTCAATCTAGTAATGAGACCCATGCACAATGATCTGGCCCGACTCACTAGATATGTCCCTGTCGAGTCAGGGCATTGTAGCAGTATCTGTTACATACACATTTGTTTAAGTACTTAACATAATTGAAAATTCGACATAAATTAGTATAATAGAAACCACGTATTGGATTTCACAAATTTAGAGTTTTATCTAAACAATATTTTTGCATACCAAATTTTAATAATTACATAGCTATATTTTTGGCAGGCATTTCTCAATATAGTAAAATAATAAAAATGTTATGCTTAAAACTCTATATTCTTTAATTGAATTTAGAATAATGTCTTCGGTACAGTATTGTCATCCGAAATATGTTTTCCATCAGAAAAAATAAGTCAATAAATTTGCGTATTTAGTATTCAGAATAAAGCTCTTATTAATTTACTATGACTTTTAGCTGAAACTGCTGTAAATTACTCGGATACTTTTAAATATTCTAGAAGCTATCAGCAACAGCTTCAGGACCTCGATTTTCTATGGCTATTAATTTAACAATTGCCCAGCATGGGTATAATCCAGTAATTTGTCTACAAGTATTTGTATTCATTCAAAAAGTTGTTAAAAATATTTACTGGTAAAAATAAAAACAAATAAAAATTTGAGAGAAATCTTCAGGCGTCCTCTAGTAAGTAATCAAGTTCGGATGAACCTTACCTACACCAATAAAGTAGATTGCCCAAAAAAATGCTTATATGTATTCTCAACAGATGTCACTATAGGAAAGAATATTAAAAAATATTTCAAATCTGTCGACAACACAACTCGCTTGTGGATTCTTCTGTACAAAACTCAACATATATACAAAAATTTGTCATACATGGTTGTCAGATGATGGGCGGAATGGGGAATGTTGTAATACATCAAGTGGCCACCTAACCCAGCCAATGACAGGTCATAAGCCCTGTAAACGCCTAGATAACCCACATTCGTTTCCAGAGTTACTCTGTCTCTGTTGAGATATCAATAATTTAACAATATACTGAATATGATTACAAATGAGTTTGAAAAATATTTTGGAAGATTTTTCATAGCGAAACGTGGCGTGTTATGTTTGAGTTACTAAACAATCCAAATCAATCTAAGCTGGGACCTGAATATGTTTAAGGTACAGATTTTGAATATTCAATCTTTGGGCATAGAACATAACATTATGCATATCCTAGCAAAGATTCACTTAACTATGACATTCAGCCTATGAGGCTGGTGTCTATTACCAACCATTTCTAAATGTAATCATTTGTCGTATCTCTAATCAGACCTAAGCAATCTGGTGTCATAAATCCTACACAGGTACGGATGCACATTGTACATTGGTGCAATACACCGCAAATGCATTGTCGTACAACTTGAAAAGCGTTACTAATGCTTACTGCTATCGTGTTTACACATCATTTCATCAGAATAAAAATGGTGCAACTAAAAAAACCGAGAAAAAGGAATTGAAATATTAAATGACACATGGGTAAATTAAACGACATGCCACTCAACGAATGCACCGACATGCACACCTAAAATTCTTCTAAGACACCTATTCTCAAAACTTAGAAGTCTGCTATCTTGGGCCCTGGTTAGGTGTCACGATTCGCAGCCACAGAGGAGAAAAAGGTACAAATTTAGGTGTTTTCAAAATAATCATCATAATTTATGGATGCTTAGCTTTAAAAAAATTATCACATTTAATTTGAAATATTTTCAAGGGAAATACAGTGACCGATTTTTGAAAAGCGTGTGAATTCCATGGAAAAATACATAACGGGAATCATCGGTCAGGATAACTAAAAGTGGTAGCAAAACATAAAAATATGTGTCATTGAAAAACACTTTTTTATATACAGAATTGTACCACTTTTATCGCACTGATGCGGTATGCATAAATAATATCACAGTATCAATGTGAAAATCTGAATAATTAATCATCTTTTACTCATCTTGCTCTAGTAGGTCATCACTTTTAGTTATAGAGAGAGTAAATCTAGTAAGTCAGCTGGCTTACTGATATCGCACTTCCAGAATAACAGTGGCACAACTCAAAAATATATTTTGATAATTTTAATATTTAAGAGTGCAGGATGAATATTTTTTCTAACTTAATCATCAAGCCATTTTTCCGAAGGAATAGGCAGAGAGAGACTCATGCACGCGTCCCGTCGTCAGTCGTCAATTGTTTCAATATTTCACATGACCACTTTCAAGCGCTTATTATGATTATTTGATCATACCATGTCTTTCTCAGCCTTCCTCGACTTCTACATCCAGGCAAAATAGATGAGTATTTTGGTTTTTACGAAGCTATTAATTTTTTTAAATAGGATAGGTGTACAAATGTCGAAATAAGAGCAGAGTGCATGGCTGAGATAAGGATTATCGACAAAATTAAGAAAGGTCTTTTACGATGGTTCGGTCATGTAGAGCGATTATTGATGAAAGAACGGCTAAAAAAATATATGATGCGACTGTGCCTGGATGTAGAAGTCGAGGAAGGCCGAGAAACACATGGCATGATCAAGTAAAACAAGTGCTTGAAAGTGGGCATGTAAGACGTCGGAATAATCGACGTGCGTGCATGAGAAGATGTATGAATGTGGAGGAAGCAAGAGAAGTGTGACAGGACAGGTAGTGTGGCGTTCTATCCTCTCTGCCTACCCCTCGGGGAAATGGCGTGATGGTTAGTTAGCTAGTTAATTAGGTTTTTTCCGTCCTTTTTCATTGTGTTGATTTAATATTTAATGTCCCAGAATGAGACCCATATCTCAAGGGGATACAATATAATGTTTGTATGAAACTTATAAAATAAGAATAAACATATAAAAATATGAATAATACATAATCAGAATAAATAATAAGAAAATCAACAAATTCCTGCCTGTATTTATCATGATTTCGATATTTTTATATAAAGGTTTTCAGGTTTAAAGATGATGACAAAATCATACGTTTGAGTATCCAATAATATTTCTGTATCGAAATTCGATAACTACTCCCCATGTGGAGCGTATGGGTTCCACAAACTGCCTTCAAGATCGACCGCCAGTTTCCGTGCATCTTTAGACGTTGTGTCACATCCAAGACAGCCAGTTTTTTTTACAGGTAGGTACCTAAGTTAATAATAAAATTATCATTTTCGACTTGTATCACTGTTGCTGCTCAGATGGGTTTTTACAATTTACGTATTTTAAAAAAGAATGAATTTTTATTAGAAGAAAAAAAACGATGAAATCAAATAATGGATAGACCACTACATTCCTGTCTAAGAGACGTGTATTTTCTATCTCTTTCACATGCCGAGATATTAAATTTTAAGAAATTCCAGTCTTAATTTAATAGTAGGTAAATGAGAATACCATGTTCTGAAATCAAGAACACATTTTAGCAACATTACGAAATATGACTTTTTTGAGTTGGTGCTGTTAGGGCCAAGTGGTGCGCTGTATTTGTAAAATTATCAATATATGGAAAGAAAAATACATTCTCGTATATATTTAGATTTAACAGGAAACTTTAGCAAAAAAATAAATACTTGAATATCAAAGTCTAAAGATAGGAGCACTAATGTTGAAATAAGAGCAGAATGCATGGCCGAGATAGGCATTCTTGACAAAATCATTAAAGGCCTTTCACGTGTGGTTCAATGTGTGATACCTTGTGTGGTACTGAATGTATGATGTAACAACGGCTAAAACGATTTATAAAGCGAGTGCGTAAACAATGTGTACCGATGCAGATACCTTAGACATTGGTACTGAAGCGTATGATTAGTGATCATCTTATCTTTATGTTACTCTTGTGAATTTTAATATTCACTGCATTGATTTTTATTGGCATTTTATTTATTTTTAGAACTCCATGATATCTCGTATGTTAAAAGAAAAAAAACATGTTTTTTGGTTCTACGTGCAATTTTATTATCATAAATGACAAATTCAACTAAAATTGTAAGGGCAGTTTGATAATGCCCTTACAAGGCACAAAAAAATTTGTCTACATAACTTGATAATAAAATCACGTCTAAAACTCAAAAATATCGTTTTTTCGATTTCCAAACAGCAGATATACACTGCACTTGGTTTAATTATTTTTACCGATGCAGTAGCATATTACACCATTTTTTGGGATACTGTACTGAAGTGTGTTCTCTTACCATACTTGTTATTATATTTAGGGTAAACTAAAATTATCTATCGTAAAAATTTGACTATTGTGAATTTTAGTATTCAGAGTGTGACATGAAAAGTTATTCAACAAAATAACTTTTTTGAAAAGTTTTTGAAATCGTTTGCTAATTGGCCCACAGAACAATCCAGCACCTACAGTCCCCGCCCCGACAGGTAACTCCATACACGACATGTTTGCACATTCTTGTAACTGGTAACGCTAACGATTTCCTGTTTATTACAATAGGTAAATTATATACCAGTTTGTGGGGAGCACAATGCGGCCAGGTCCACTGGCCAGACATCGGACACCGATGTCTGCTGACTAAACTGTTTATAATATTGACGAAAGTATAATTTATTATGCTCCATTTTCGTGAATCACCTCAAGGCCGCCGTACATTGATAATCTTAACAACCTATTTCCAGACCTAATAAATTTACAAGCAAGAAAGTGCAATCGACTAAAAATGTATTTTACTTATAGGTAAAGTAGTGGATTCTGATTCATCTTGCAGTTAAAAAGCGCATGGATAATTGGAATTTCAGATCTGCACTAGCGCTATTCAATTGGTAATCGGCAAGATTCAAAATTTATTTAGCAACCTGCAATCGTGTCCTGATCCTTGTAGACAAACACTGCATTTTACCTATGTCGGGCAACGAAAGCCCCTTTTCATAGGTCGTTTTAAAGACTATTGACTCGTTTTTTACTCCGTAAAATCTCTACCCATTGAGTTTTGATAGATTTAGTTTTAACCGCTGTAAAATAGCAAAAGTAAAAAAGTTTAGAAAAAGGGATGATTGTATTCGTGATCAAATAACGCATTCATTGCCCTGTATCTTGGTTATGAGATTTATTTACTTTTTTGTAAGTCAATATGGTGTAAGATTGTCACTCATCTCAACAGATATTTTTTTTATCAAGAAATTTGGATAGTAAATAGATAATATATAATATGATCAGAAAATAATCATAACTTTAATAAAGACACTGGTTTTAAAAATGTAATGTATGTGTATTAAATGTAACAAACTTAACAATTTTTCTCAAAATATTATACTACCTATTTTGCGTTGGTACTACACACGTTTCTTCAGTCTTTTTATATCTAGTTTTCCACATCAATATTTCAAATGTTATCTTCATTTAGCATAATACAAACGTCAGTCTCAGTACGTACGCTAACATAATATGCTATGCAGTCCATAATCTTCGTATTTACACTCCAATTAAAATGAAAAACGTGTAAAAGCATTTTGCTTTATACATTATCATATCTTTACGCTTTCAATTCCAAGGCTGAAATTCTCAACCGCCTTAACTTCCTGTGAAAAAAGAAACGTTTTCTTCTGGAAAGATTTTGGATCATTGTCTTCGCGTCCTTTTCAAGGCTTTTACGATAAATTGAGAGTAAAGCGATCAGAGTAACCGCATAATTCCAGCCAATTTAAAACATTTTAAATCAGGTTTCACTGTGAAACATGTTTCGGCCTTCAAAGTTATCCTTTAACTTTTTTGAACGATACCGATTGCTCACGTTTTCAGTACCTACCTACCTACTTTTCCCTGATCCGCACCTGATGGTGCAAAAGGCACTGAATTTATGTCATAATAATAATAAAATAATCCAATAAATATATGGCGCCGTTTTTGTGATCACAAGTGCGAACAAGTGGCGAAGTGTACAACGAGTGCTTGAAAGTGTGCATATGAAAAGTCGGAATAATCGAGGCGCGTGCATGAGAAGATGAATGAATGTGGAGGAAGTAAAATAGGAAAAATGCCAGGACAGAGTGGTGTGGCGTTCTATCCTCCCTTCCTACCCCTTTGAAAAAAAGGGCGTGAGGGTTAGTTAGTTATCTCGAGGGCGTTTTACAACTTAAGTCTAATAGAAATTAATATGATACCAAATAGAGGTAAGCCAATTAATTTCTGATCACTTGAATTCATGAAGGCAAGATGATCAGTCTTGCGCTTCAGTGGCATTCAAAGGTATCATAATATGTGAAATTTTATGTGATAAATCACATTATAAATAGTCATTTCATTTTGATCCCCACGGGAACCGAATCCGCGACCTCAGAGGCAAGGTGGTTCAACGCGCAAAAAAAAAGTGCTACAACAGTTGGGTTTAATTTTCTTTCCTTGCTCCTTTAAAGAAATGTCCAGATAGTTGGTTTTAAACTTTTTTGAGGCCTTTCGCAAGGATGAACATTAAAATTTGGAATTCCAAAATATATTTATTCAGGTAAACAACAAGCATACGTGATTGCAAAATATAATAAATATATCGTAAAACAGAGAGTGTTTTGTGTTTAAATTCTCATTCAAGGATTTTTAAACCATAATATAAAATTCGGCGCAGTTGGCGTCAACTTACTTAACAAAATAATTTAGCTCCTTGATTTTGGAACAAGGAGCCATGTTAAATTAGCACTACACTCTCGCGAAGATACTATGAAAAGTTAACCGAAGTACGGGTAGCGTTGTATGAAGTTTTACGCAGTGACTCCAACTTTGGATTTCAGTCAACTGCACTAGAGATTGGAGCTAGCATAAAAAGCGATGTGTATCCAAATCGTGTAGGCCCATAAAATTGGGAGCTATGGTGAACATTAATAAGTGCTTAAGTATTTCAATGCCAGCAAAATCAAACATAATAAACGTTTTAAGTGCAATTTGGAGACTTTTATATGTAATAAAAAGTCATTATTCCTGGCCCCAAGTTTTGAATAATATTGACAATCCCACACTACTTTTGACTACAGCATTATCTGTTTCAAAAAGAGGTTATCAGAATGAGACATTGGGTAGGTACTTATTTTGATAAAAAAACGGTACTTATTTTCAGTTTTCAGTAATTTTTCATATTTAAAGATACCTTTATTCCTTACATACAAGAATATGGCATTTGGATTAAAACTCTAACTAACTAACCATCACGCCATTTCCTCGAAGGATAGGCAGAGAGGATAGAACGCCACACCACTCTGTCTGGCACACTTCTCTTGCTTCCTCCACATTCATACATCTTCTTATGCACGCACGTCGATTATTCCGACATCTTACATGCCCACTTTCAAGCACTTGTTTTACTTGATCATGCCATGTTTTTCTCGGCCTTCCTCGATTTCTACATCCAGGCACAGTCGCCTCATATATTTTTTTAGCCGTTCTTTCATCATCCATTCGCTCTACACGACCGAACCATCGTAAAAGACCTTTCTTGAAACTCAATTTTTTATATTATGTCTATTGAATGTCGTGCTATATTGTGGCAAGGAGCCAGTTAAAAAACCTGCTTCACAAACATTTGTTTTGCATGCCCGAGTTAGATGATGAATTCAATGTTCAAAATAATTATCAATCTCACCCAGGAGAAGGAGGATTTTAATGAATTAATATGATTTGTAAAGCAACATAGTTCCTTCATAAGTTCACTTTGATTATAATGATAATAATAATTCATGTTTTTTGCAAACCATAAGGTGGTAAGTGCAAGCCTCTAAGGTTCATATAAAAAATAAAAACACAATAGTTAAATATTAAAATAAAAAACAACAATAAAAATAATTGGAAATTTGGCAGCCTCTGTAATGGCTAGGACGCTGGATTCACAACACGGAGGTTCCGGGTTTGATTCCTAGTGAGAACAAATTTTTATTTTTTTCTCAAGCTAGCATGTTGTTTGTATCCCTCTGTAATTGAGCCTCCTGGCCTGTTAAGGTGGTTAAAAAAATTGAAATAAATTGACAAAAAAAAACATTAATAATAAATGCTCGTAATCCTTTGAAAAATTATTTTATGTCGATGCTCCAGATGATTCGGTGTTTTCATTTCCAGTTTAAATTCAAATAATGTCAAAAGTTGGTTGACAATTATTTATCGCGTTCAAAAGTAACAGTTATAATTTTTTTTATTGAGTGAAAATTGTGCTATTATAAGTGGGAAAAGAGTAAAAGTCTAATAGTGTAGGTACTTCCCATCATAAATAAATAGAATCATAATAATGTTGAATGTTTTGCTCGTGTTGGTGGTATGTGTGTCATCGATCACCAGTCACCAATACTGAGAATAGTAACTTCAGGCACTAAGCAGCAATAATCGTTGTTCCATACAATTGACTTTCACATCGACCGTAACGAATAAATCAATATTAAATAATGTTTCGTTACTAAAATAGTTGACATTGTTGCATCGGAAATAGAAAAATTACTCAAACTTTTTTTTTTACATGAAAAATGTATAAATTTTTTCATGTATACTTACATAAAAAAATATTTCATATTGAAAACTTGGACGGATCGGCACTGAAGCATAAGACGACTGACCACTGACCACTGATCATATTGCCTTCGCGTGAGACCGCGAAACTCCGGAGGGTGATTGTTCATAATGTTCATGGTGTACTGAGAAAAAAAGCTCCCCAAACCATGGTGCAAAAAGCCTGTATCTTATCTACTGAAATACATAGACCGTAATTGTTTCAGTATTTATGATCTAATAAATCGATCATAAATTGTTTTAAATTGATTACTGCTAAGCAATAAAATGTTTAACTGTTAATGGACATTACATTATTATAATCGTTATTGCTATTAACTGTTGTAGTGCATACCATAATAGATAAGACTGCATGCTAATTTTACAAATATAGGCGTTTTGATAATTACATTTTAATAAATTATTTATGATATACCTCGTTACTACAAAATTGCAAATATCAGTGCATAGAATGTGCTAAATAGATTAATAGGGTAATTTATGCTAGCCAAAATATGGACACTTCTTGGTGTTTCACCCAATTTTATTAGGACGGAAAAAGTAGACATAAAAAAATGGAAAACGCCATGAACCAATCGTACAAAATACGATCTGCCTGTATTAACACAACACAAAAAGTTAATTGTAACAAAAATGTGCAGTGAAAGCCCCACTCTTTCCCTAGACTGTTTTAAAGACTATTGAGTCTTTTTTCAGTCTAGCACAACTCTACCGATTTTTTTAAAGCTGACCCGCAAAATTTATAGATTCAGTTTTAACTGGAAAAAGCGGAAGAAAAGAAGGTTAAATACGCGATCGTACTGATGTAACAGAAATATTATTTGATTTCTATCACATTACTTTGGAATTCTATAAAATGAATACATGTTATGGTTCTACACTAATAATAATTATATATGGTTATCTAGATCTTATAATCTGCAAACTGCATCACAGTTCGTAGATTATAAGATCATCATCATCATCATAATTATTTTAGCCCATTGAGTTCCACTGCTGCCGCCTCCACTCCTCTCGATCCTGCGCCGTCCCCATCCACCGTCTTTCAGCATACTTCCTGATATCGTTCACCCATCTCATATATAGCTGAAATTATAATATATCAGCCCAAAGATGGACACTTCAATATGCTTGGAAACGTCGCGTCGGTAACACAAAGTCCACAAACACGGCATAATAACCCAGAAAAGCGTTCTCTCTCTTATCTGTACAAACTGCATTGTTGAAATATCGCGATATGATACTGATTTCACGACTCCTTTATGGAATTCAATGGAACCTTCGAGAATTGAGATTTTTTCTCAACTTTCGCTCTCTAAAGGCCGTTCTAAGTGACTTGTTCCAAGCCACTTTCAATCTCTTTCAACTCATTCTTAACTCTTACAACATACTATACAACACTTTAAGTAGATATACTTGCATATCTTTACTGTTATTTTATTACTAATAAATATTGCGTTTTATTGCAAAAATATTATATTGTCCTTCGTTTTTTTTTCATTAGTTGTGTTTACATACTTACTCTCAGAGGTCAATTAATAATTATATCAACATGATAAATATGCAGTTAATAATTCAACGCACAGATTTTATGTTTTCCGCCATAGTAAAAATAAAGCAATAAATAAAATATTATAAATGCGTTTTATTGCATACTACTACTAGTACTCCTCCCTTATCTGCACCCAATGGTGCATAAGGCACTGCATTGGTTCACCAAGTGCAAAGAATCTTGATCAATGGTTTTATTGCATGAAGTATATATATATTCCCATTTAAAAATTTAAATACATTTAAGAGAAATAAACATGATTGGCTGATGCATGGGAGTAGGGAAGAGGTGGCAGATCTATTTAAAGTTACAATCTTGATTAAGAGAAGCATTTTATAGGAAAATTTCAATGTATTTACTTATGTTTATGTATTTTTTATGTCTATTGTTTACTTTTGTTCAGTTTATTGTTTTTCTTATTTATTTATTTTTATTATTATTTTTGTTTCCCTGTCATTGAATTAATCTAATTTAGTTTTTTATTGCTATTGTTATTGTTTCTATTATTATTAAAATGTTAAGGTTTTTCAAATAATATAATACAAATACATGTACTACTTCAGTTCAACACGGGGTTTAGAGACGTAAAGAACTGAAATATAAACATTTAAAAAAAATTGAAATAAACGAGGACATGCACATTCTAGTACTATGGCGTTCAATTTTCTATGACTACTCCCACATGTAAATAGTATGATAATAAAAAGGCTAAAGAAGTATATTATATCGATGGTTACAGTCTAACTTGCTTGAGGTCTCAGGTTCTATTCCTAACGGGTTCTAATGAAAAATGAATTCAAATGTAGTTTTTCACATAAAAAAATTCATATGTGAATCCTTAGACTGCCGCTGAAGCATAAGACTGATAATCTTGCCTTCATGTTACAAATGATCAAGATTCACTGAACACAATGTATCGATGAAGTGCACCATGCACCGTTTGGCGTGGATACCGAAATTACAGTGGTAGGAGGAGCTTCGAACAAGAATTTCAGAGAAGTGACACTCCATACTTGAAAAATATTACCGTGTCTGAGGTGTCTAGTTACCTACTACATCACTCACTAAGTCATCAATAGGCATCCACGTCATCACTAGACATCTGCGTCACACGTGTCGTGTATTGGCCTAAGTGCCAGAGTGTTCAGATGGTGGAATTTGATAATAAGTGGTGTTATGAAATTAACCCTAGGAAGCGTATATTTTAGAAAATTTGTATGGAAACGCCCCTTCTAGTAAATTCTTGTTAAAGTAGGTATAATAAATTAATTTGCTTTATATAATGATATGCATTTAAGCGTGAAAACAAGGAGTTTTATTAAAAAATAAGTAAAATATTCCAAGGGCACCTAACAATAATTAAATGTGGTTTTGTATTGTTTTCTAAACCCACCGCCTCCGTACCTTTGTTTTCATTTACTATAATCGTTTTGTTTATGACTTATTTCAGAATAAATGAATTATTGCTTAGGTGATTATGATTTTTTTGTTCATCAGCCCATAAACTTACATTCCAAAATTCCTAACAATTTCAATAAGTTGATACTTATGTATTTTGTAACGGATCTACTTTGGGAAACGAAAATTATTATCATTACGAAATAATAAAATAAAAAAAAGATTTTATTCCAAACCGATAGGTGGTAAGTGCAAGCCTCTAAGGTTCACATATAAAAATAGAAAATACAATTATAAAAAATACAAAATAATAGAGTAAGATAATCATGGTTTATAGAATATAAGCAAAAAAGTAAAAATAAGAAAATAATAAATCATCATCATCATCATACCATATCCGCTCCCTATGTGGAGCATATGGAATCCACAAATTGCCTCCAAGGTAAAACGATCGGCCGCCAGCTCCCGTGCATCCTCCCAAGTCAAGTCCACTTCCCGCAGCTCTGACGCAGACTGCCGACGAATCGTCAACAGTGGACGACCAGGACGCCGAGAACCTGATGCCTTGTAAAAAAGGCAAGCATGGTTAAGGCTCGCGAATCGTGGCACCTAACCAGGGCCCAAGATAGCAGACTTCTGAGTTTTGAGAATAGAAGACTTAGAAGAATTTTGGGTGTTCGGTGGTTTGACTTTGTAAGGAACACAGATGTGAGGCAACGGACACAGCAAGTCTTGGTATCTACAGTCAACCGGCGAAGGAAATTAATGCTAAATTATTATTTATATGACTTGCATATTAAAATCACACGATAAAGGGCACAAAGTAAAAGGGTCTCACCTACCTGCTTTGTGTCACAATGAAAAAGTGGCAAGTATTGTTACTTATAGGAAAGTGTATCAGGCATCCTGTTAAGCGGCCTTGAGACTCCGGCTTCAGTAAGGCCGCCGCCATCACCACGTCACCAGCCACAAGACGTAAACATAGCCTGATTCTGATCTATTTATCAACCCAATAATTTCCTGTCTCTGTAGACTTGTTTTGTGATCCCTATTACTATGTTATGTGTAAAAACAGACCAGACGTTTAGTGTTTATATCAATATTATACCGCCACCTTAATACCTTGATTAATGTATCTCGATTTTGACATTGTTGGAAAAACGAGTTTGATTTTTTAAAATTAATCACATGAAGTAGACCCTATACGAAGGATTCACCCTATATATCAGGGAAGCACCCAAAATACTTTACAGATTATGAATAGGATTTTAGAAACTACGAACCTTACAGTATAGGAAAAGAAAAATTAAGAAAGTAACTTTTTCATGATATTTCTTATTTGTTTTCTTTAAATGGGATTTTTACTTGTTTTATATGGGACCAAGTTGAAAATGTGGACGGAAAATGGGATTTTAATTTTATTACGAAAAGTAAGATAATAAAGTAATAATCGCTTATTTGTAATTTAATGTGCCATGATTTAACGTTTTAATTTTGGTGTCACCTTCGGTTATCTTTAAAATATTTTTATGTATATATGGAATATTCATGCATTAAAATAAAATCGGCCTACATATTTCCCTAGGAAACATAGTTTGAAGTTTTTTTTTTTGTTTTTTGTAACTTGTCTGTTTTTTTTTTTTTAACTTGGGGGGATATCAATTAGAGCTTAGGAATCTCTCTCTCTTACAGTCACAAAAATTCAAAAAAATTATCACACACTTCAAATTACATATTTTCTGGAGAAATAGCGCTACCGATTTTAGAAAAAAATTATATCCTCAATTGTTTTATATTTTTTAGTTATCAGGATCAGAAAGGTGACAGAGAAATAGAAATAATTAGTACCTAATTAAAGTACACATCACGTTCTAGGGAATTAGCTTGCAAGTTTTTATTAACTCACTTTTCCATTTAAAAAAAATTCAATTAAATTTTGGAAAAAAATTAAAACTCCATTTTGTGTGCGTGCCCACTCGCTCCTTTGTTACAAGGATTAGGCAGAACACATTTTCGATTTACTCAATAGGATATTTTTTCAACTCATATCAGTAAATAGCAAAATTTCTAAGGTCTGAGATGCAGCACCAACTAGCGTAATTCTGCAGTAGTTAATATGCGTTAGCCAACAAAATGGTATTATTTATGATTAAATTTATAGGCTAAACTGTGTAAAGTATTTATAATTTCCGTTTACTGTATCTACCAATTCGTCACACCCTCGTTATAAACGCGTTTCAAAGGAATGCAGCAATTCGATTAAAATTAATGGGAACTGCTCTCATTATTTTATTGATAAATTATTAAAAATTATCCAGTACTTAACTTAGTATCGAGTAAATAATAAAATGAATTATATTATTATTACACCTATTACGAATCAACATCATATAATATTAATTTGCTAATTTTTTTTTTCAAATTTGTTAATACAAAAAAGAAACGATTTCATTAGATTGTTGACTGTAAAATCGACTCAAATAACCTGAATAATCTTAAAATTATATTTCGTTCTAATATTTTTTTGTTACAATTTTAATATTGGAAAAAAGTTTATAATATACTGTTTTACTACTACGAAAGAAAATTATATTAAATGAATACATAAAATACTGGTTAAAATATAAGGCGAATAAAAATTGAAGAGACATCTTCAGGCGTCATCTAGTAAGTAATTAGGTTCGGATGAGCCTTACCTACACCAATAAAGATTGATTGCCAAAAATGCTTAACAATCTTCTCAACAGATATCACCAGTGGTAAATGCACTTGTAATGTGATGCGTTGAACGCGAGTTTCAATACGAATATAGAAGTTTCAAAATTTGTCACATATGGTTATCAGGTGATGGGTGGAATGGGGAATGTTGTAATACATCAAGTGGCCACTTAACCCAGCCAACGACAGGTCATAAGCCCTGTAAACACCTAGATAATCCACATTCGTTTCCAGAGTTTCTCTGCCTCTGTCGGGATATCAACAATACATAAAATATCCTTTGGAAAATCTTTTCTCGAAATTTTTTGTGTTAGTAAATGCCTTAACAAGAGACAAGGCGATCTGGGACCCCATGCTGAACTGAAAGTCACATGCGACATTCGGAATGACGGTTGATCTGCGGTACAAAATAACCCGCCATTCCGAAGTGTCGCATGCGACTTTCAGTCCTATCACAAAATAAAAGCCTCATAAGAATAAAATGGTTTGATTTTACGAAATTTTGTTAAATATTGTCTTTATCAATATTGCCAATGATCCCGGAACAATTTTTCTTCGAGTTTCGAGGGCGTCATTTCTAAATTTTTAAATCGGTATTATGTTTATTTTTCTTTTCTTTTGAATAAAAAATGCATCTGCTTATATGCAACAGTAGTGTTTACTCAAGAAGGTACACAATTACCTAATCGTCTACTGTTCATATGATATTCTATGACGTTTTTATGTTAGCACATCTGTTTAATTTAAATTAATGTTCAAATAAAACTAATAATCAATTAAATATTGATTGTTCTAAATAACAAAATCACAATATGTTTTTTACAAGGTAAATACTGCTGTTAGTTGCTATAAAAAATACGAAAAAATGCGTACACACGTCATTTAGAATGGTTCAATGAACTATTAAAAAAATATTATTCAATACTTTTTACATTCTTTACAAAATATGCTGACTGATAGTATTATTTGGGGAATTAGATGCTATTGCTGTGATTAGTGGATTAGCTGATGCATTTGTTGCATAAGTCAAAAATAGTTTTAAAAGAAACTACAGAACGAAAACTTTAAATAAATATGTATGGTAAATATTCGTATGTATGCTTATAGTAAGTAAAATAATTAATTTCTCATTCCACCGTCCTATTCGTCTACTCCCAGCTAAGCGATCAGCCGCCAGTTCTGGAATATTTTCCCATGTCAGGCCTATGTCCCGTTGTTCTGTAGTAAACTGGCGATGAATTGCCGAAAGTGGACGTCCAGGACGCGCTGCGAAACCTGATGTCTTGTAAAATATACCATTGTTAAAAATGCTCTCGGAAGACGTTCGTATTATACTCGTATTCCCTGCTGCCGAAACTCCTTCGACTGATGAAATTTACAACCATATTGTTTCTTTGGTAATAAAATAGCAATAAATTTTAATTAAGATGTCTTTAGGATATTTTGTGACCTTAGATAAGCGGATTAATGTTAAATTCGAGTGTTGTCTAACTAGAAGAAAAACATTAAGTAACAAAAATAGATCCTTTACTTGATCATATCCGCAATGTTTTTATATGAAATACTTGCATGGCATGTATGTATAATTAAGTACGGAAAAATTTGAGTGCAGTGTTGTATTATATTTCATAATTAACATACACAATGAAGGAATCGGCGATGCATTTTGTCCAAGGTAAAATTTTTGATGTGAATCATTTTAATTTATGGTAAACTCTGAGATTTTATTATTTTTATTAAGATACAGAACCAAAATAGGTACCTACTACTTCAGTCAACAAAACTTTATTTTGATTGGCCATAAATGTGGTGAATAAATTCTCCGTAATTTACGATTCTAAAGCTTTTTACAACCTAGGTACAAAAAATTTTTAAAAAAATTCAAACAAAATTCATTCAACGATTGAAGGGAGTGCCGAGGCCAGAAAAAATAGTGTTTTGCATCAAAATTATAGCATGTGACCAAATCAGCGGAGCAAACAAAATGTGCCAGCAAATTTATTTATTTATTTTAAAATTGTATAAAAAACACTGTTACTGTAGAATTTGATGTGCTATTTAATAACTAATTGTTTTTATTTGGCTGCAACCTTTAGTCCGCAGTTCATCAATCCATCGCAGTTTGCGTCAGAGCTGCAAGACGTGGACCTAACTTGGGAGGATGCACGGGAACTTACTGGCGGGCGGCCGATCGCTTGGTTTGAAGGTAGTTTGTGGAATCCATATAATATAAATAATAATGAATGCTCCACATAAAGAGCGGATTTGGTATGATGATAATGATGATGAAACCTTTAGTTATCTTGAAAAAAAGCTAAAATGAGGGCATCCCGTTACAACTGGTATATTTTAAAATAAATTAATCAATCAGGAAATAGTTTTTTATACGTATATGGTTTTTTGTCAAGTTTTTAAAAATAACACTTAAAATTTTGCTGGCGTCATGTACAACTTTAAACAAAGTGGTGAATTTAATAAAAAAAAAATTAACTAGATATATTTTAACTATTCGCGTTACTTTAGAAATGCTTTGCAGCATACCTACACGATACGAGTAAGTTGTATGAATAGATTTTATTTATTTATTTATTTAAATTTAGTCCATTTCATGTTGTGCAAGACAAATGGGAGTAATCCGTGATCCGCATACTGTCATGATCCACTTTTTACTGAGTGCATTTCTGCTCCGGATAGCGTATATCAAGTTGCATGCTGCATGTATCTATACAGTTAGTCCTTAGTCCTTGACGTTTATATATAGTATGAGGTGAAAGTAAAACCTCACATAGGATCCTATAAACAAGGACATGCTAAGGCACTGCATACAGCGGATATAGGTATAGAGAGCAAGTACCTATCCAGACAAATATATGCAAGTTGCATGTACCTACCTCACTCCATGCACCTCAAATTAATACGTCCATAAAATTATTTAACAATTGCAGAGAGGAAATACTAGTTCTAATTTCAATGGTGCATAGAGCACTGCATTGGTACACCAAGTGCATCAGTAAATCTTTATCATTTGTCACATGAAGGCAAGATTATCAGTTTTGCGCTTCAGTGCCAGTCCAAGGTATCGCATTCAAGCTAAAGTAAAATATTTATTTGAACAATAACCATAATACCAGGTGCGGCAAAACAGACAGTGCAGTTTTGAAGGGCTATTTAAAAAATCGGCGCAACTCACAGAAATGAGATTTATTTTGTTTTTTTTGGTACATCGTGCCGTTTTACGCTTCAAGTCTTGAAGATGATATCAGAAAGATGATGGTATCCAGCAGCGATACATTGATGATGCCTTCATCAATAAATGGGGGGGAAAAAGGGAAAAAAAATATTTTTTGATTTTAGTGATCTGATCGGGAATAAAACTCGGAGCCTCCGTGTAATAACTTATTTATAAAATACCGTAAAACTTTAAAATTCAAGTGTTTATACAGAAACTGAATTTGCCAAACAATAAAAAATCTGTCGTATCTTCTTGTTAAGGCTCCACCTGTGGCAAGCGTTAACATTTTCGTGTTTTCAAAATGATATTTC
>JAGVSP010003886.1:0-28549 GCA_022494985.1 Micrasema minimum
ATTTTAATTACACACATTGAATTTCTATAGCTTTGTTTTATTTATATTCTGAACGCTGTGGTATTTCAATCCTTGCTTACTTTTATAAATTTTCGTGAGTCTTTTGCTAACTGATTGAGCTATGCAGGTGAGCGTCTGAGGTTGTGGAGCCAATCAGGTAAGCCTCCCACCCTCAACGTTACAATAGTTAAAATGTAATGTAATATCGTATTTCATTCAGGCTTAAGTTTGCTTTTTCTTTTAGAAGGCTTTCTATACAAAAGCAGTTTACAAAGAACAAGTAGGATGAAGTAGGCTGTGATACCGACCACGATAGGCCCAGCGACTAATATAACAGTGACATCTATGAGCAAGTATTGAAACCAATAAAGATCTAAGATCGGAGATCTCATGTGCGCAGCGCCGCCATTTCGAATAACATACTCAATCCAGTAAACTGCCGTTTCCATTGGCGTGTTGGGTTTATCTTTAAATCGTTTAGAGACATCTTTCGCGTTTTTCCTGAAGCTTTTTTCTGTTATGATTTTATGAAGATTTTTTCGCAATTCCGATTCTGTCAGATCCTTGTAAAGAATTTGTATTCCGTAACCTTGTTTTACGGCTTTGCCGACGTTTAGAAATTGATCTCCGTAAAAGGGCATTCCGATTATTGGAACCCCATAGAATATGGCCTCTTGGCTGCCTAAAAGTCCTCCGTGTGTAATGAACACAAGCGTGTTGGGATGTGCTGAAAAAGGGAAATATTCGTTTAAAGTAATTGCATTGGGTGCTAAAATTAGTGACAACATAGATAAGAGTGCTATCTATAAATAAACGAATCACAATTGTTTAAAAATAACCAAAGATCTTTGATTTCAAGTCTGATATTTTCAAATTTATCATATTATTCAAACTGGATAATATAGAAAACTAGGTAAAGTAAATTAAAGTAATAATTTTACCACCCTTTCTTTTTGAATGTTACCATGGGGAAAAACGCCCTTAGGCATTGTCATAATGCGCACTTTACACGGGACCAAAAATTGTACAGTTTCTCAAAAGACACGTTAAATACCTACATATATTATTGATAGCTCAACAGAGACAGAGAAGCTCTGGAAACGAATGTGGGTTATCTAGGCGTTTACAGGGCTTATGACCTGTCATTGGCTGGGGTTAAGTGGCCACTTGACGTAATTACAACATTCCCCATTCCGCCTGTAATCTGACAACCATGTTTGACAAATTTTTGAAACTTGTATATATCTAAGATGTAAAGAACAATCCGCTTGCGAGTTGTTATTACCTACATATATTTTTTTTTTGCGCGATTATTATATTATAATGTAAAAAGGTTATTTGTGTTCTTTAAAAGCATTAAATATAGCATTATTTACTTAAACTATTTCTTAAAAATCGTTAACTGTCAGGTCAGCCAAACCTCCAATATTCCATCCAGATTTCGCTTTATACGGGACAGTTTGCAAACTGCACAAGAAACTGTACCGTTTTCTGTCCCGTTTAAAATGCGCATTAGTTTTTTGCCAGTTTTTTTGTTAAATTTAGTTTACGATACGTACAGTCATAACTTTTGAATGTTTTAAAAATAATATCATAGTTGATAGGATTATATTATGTTTTTTGTTTTGTTTGCAGTTTTGTTATCTTTTGACGGCTGCCAGTTCACTGAACTTAGCCATAAATACGCGTTCAGGGCTTAAATAGTTTTTCGATAACAATTTGAACCTTTAATATTTTTTAAAATCTACATAGATTACTAAATAACTAACTAACCATTATGCTATTTCTCCGAAGGAGTAAGATGATAGAATAGAACGCCACATCACTCTGTCCTGGCACAATTCTTTTGCTTCTTCTTCCACATTCATAATAAAACTTCTCATATACGCACTCCATTTTATTATTATTAATATAACATTTATTGAAATAATAAGATTTTGAAGACATGCTTATTAGATTTCTTCCCTTTATGAGAAAGAATGTAATCATAGAAAATATCACAGTAAAATAAATATGTTTAAATGGACCTTTTTGTGCAAATTTTTCAACACCAACCTTTTTTTAAACCCACATTTTTTTTATAAAGGATAAGGGCCCGCCCGGCTATGATTTATTAAGGATCAAGAGCAAGGATTTAGATCCAATGTTAAGTCGAATGTGATCATTCTATTCACCTCGCCTATTACTCAAGCAAAGATCACCTTGAACTAATTTACCAACAGACATCTACAGATTGAATATTTAATAAGTGAATAGTTGTTATAACTATGCACCGTTGCACAGTGAGATATGCATTTTGTTCAAAAGCTAATAAACATAGCTACCATTATCAGCAAATAATGGTGTTCACCTTCATTTAGTAGACGTTAAAATTATTAGTTATTAGTTAAAAAACAGGTGTTTTCATCACATTATTTTTCTTGTATTCGATTAGTTTTATTTTCATATAAATAATAATAAAATGAATTTTCGAATAATCGCTTTAAGAGCGCTGTGTAATAAGGAAACTAGCTATGTGCTTAGGCTACCAAGAGTATGGATGAATAGCATTTTATCGTTTTTAAATTCAATAGATTTGAATAATTAGTGTAAAAAAATAAACACAAAATGTATGGTATGGTAATGAATGATAATTTACTGTACCTAATATGTTTTTTTTTGCAAAATATGACTTATCCTTCTTTCATTATATGTGCAAAGATGCTGATTAGCAGTACCAAACTAGTTGCAATAAATATTTTAAAAAAAAAATATTTTATTAGAATCAGATATAAATTTTGAGGGAAGGCTTACGAGCCCGAAAAAAACTCGCAGCTAAAATACAAATCTACTTTATGCAGTTTGGTGAAGGAATGCAGATTTATTAAGAATAGCTTGGATAATGAACCCACTATCCACCTACAG
Organism: Micrasema minimum; assembly: GCA_022494985.1. Taxonomy (NCBI): domain Eukaryota; kingdom Metazoa; phylum Arthropoda; class Insecta; order Trichoptera; family Brachycentridae; genus Micrasema; species Micrasema minimum. The sequence continues at coordinate 2,905 of JAGVSP010003886.1, forward strand.
CTGTTATCCTGAGCTGAGTCCTGGGAAACTCCCTTTCAGCTGGACGAAGAGGGAAAATGTTCTACTATTTCATCTTCTCTATGCAGTTTAGTGAAGGGGGAAGAGGATAAACTAACTAACTAACTAAATAACCATCGCGCCATTTCCCCGTAGGAGTAGGCAGAGAGGATAGAACGCCATACCACTCTGTCCTGACAGACTTCCTTTGCTTCCTCTACATTCACACATTTTCTCATGTACATACGCCGGTTATTCCAACTTTTCACATGTCAACTTTCAAGTACTTGACGTACTTGGTCATGCCCTTGTCTTTCTCGGCCTTCCGCGGCTTTTTAATCCAGGCACACTTGAATTCAAACTTCTTTCAGCCGTTCTTTCATCACTCATTCGCTCCACATGACCAAATATTGCACATATCTCCATATTAACACATATCCCCCCACTCCTCTAAGTCCCCCCTCAGTATCTCCATTTGTTTATAGATTTGTCAAGAATATAATCTTTATTTATTTCACTTCGTAGTACTACAAAACTTTTATTGCGTGAATTATTTCTCTTACCTAGAATGGCCGCCTGCGGTAGCCATTTTGAAATGAAAACGTTCTCAGGCACTTTTGGCGGGCTGTCATTGTCCCATTTCCACAGCACCCTCTGCTTGAGTTCGCTAAATACTTTGACAATGAATTCCACTTTTTTCGTTGACAGCTCGGAACTTTTTACGATGGTTCCAAGGCTGAAAAATATCACCCCGTTCTCAGCCTCGTCCATGAATTTTTTCAGCTCCTGAAATGCGGAAAATTTTATCTTAGAGCTATTAAGCGAGGAAAAACTTTTGCCCGTTTTGACGGCCATGCTTCATGCTTGGAAAAATTAGTTTTTCTTTTCTTTCATAGTTAATGGGAAGGTGTTTAAGAGAAGAAAATTAATTAATGTCATTATTATGTGTATACATTGTTATTGTTGGCACCCAAGATAATAAATGAACATAATTTTTTTTTTCTTGGAAAAAAAAAACTTTAATTATTGATTTTATGTAAGTAAGGTAGTCATTAAAGAAATGTGTTTTTACTTTTTTTGAAGTTTTTTTAAACATGCTGTAATATATTACTATAATGTAATAAATTCAAATAAATCAGCTAAATCAATCAATTTACATTAGATTTTCATAGATTTGCATATAGATCAAAGTATTTTAAAAAAAAAACGTATTTTTTAAACTCTTTTGTTTTATTACTTATCGCTTATCTGTAGTATTTTATACCTTTATCATTATTTTTTTCTTTTAATTTAAATTTTTTTACACTATAATAAAAATTTCTTTGAAAGTTTGTAGGGCATTGGGCCTATGGGCATTGCTAAAATAAATATCCATGTCTTAAGTATTAAATCAAATATTTTCTAATTTATTTCTGAAATTATACATTATTATTTATAATTTGAGTGTAGTTTCAAACCTAGTTATGTCGTCCATTCATATTATATTATTATTTTGATAAGCCCCACAAATGCTCGTTCATATTGATGTTGATACATAATATTATTATTATCATTCAATCATGAGTAATTGTTTTTTAATAAGGAGTCTATAATAAAAAAGATTATTATTTTACTGCCTATTGACCAATGCATCGAGTCCAAAGTCTGCTGAATATTTAGTGACTTACTTATTTAAGACAATGAATTTTCTGATTTTTTTAAAAATAAACCGACCTTACTGTCTGCAAAGTGTTAGAAATGAGCATTGTCAAGTAGGGTCTAATTTGCGATTACGCCACTATTTTCTTTATAACTTTGAACTATTTTAACAGTTAAAAAGTCAGTCAGAATAGTTAGTTACCATAGAGTAACTCACTTATTCTATATTGAAGAATAAAATTTAATGGCTAAACTAAATTTTCTCAAAAATAAATTACAAACGTGCATCGATATATAAAAATATAAACTACGGGTATTCCGGAATCGCATTGTAAGAACTATTATGTTTTAATCATTAAAATCAAACAATTTTATGGGATGGTGTTTGGTGCTCAGGTTATAAATAGTAATAATTAATTTAATCAGGAAATAATAATGGTCCTACTTAGAATTCTCCCATTCAACTCAATAATTGAATAGAAAATACAATAATGAACGACCATACGTTAACAATCATTAAACTTACAATAGGTGGTAAACTGCGAACCATGACTTAAATCAACATTGTAGTACTCACTATTGTAGTATTTAAAAAAAATAAAAAGTACTCGATACGATGCACCTTTAGGATTTAAATAAATGAACTGAGGCGTACATGCTATATAGTACATAAATTTGAATTATGATTTTGAAACTTACAGTACCTTTGGAAGTTCCCCTGGTTCTTTTATATGAACTCCGCCTACTTCGATAATGTTTGGGACATTTGGTCTAACGGTGTCAATGCTAAAATGTGTATTCACTAGCATCAAAGACACATTTTTTTCCAAATCTGCCAACCTTGGCAGTGGTTTTGGTAGATCACCAAAGTGCTTCTCAGCCAAAGCTTGCTGCTTGGGCAGATAGTAAAACTTCCAATGTTGAAAGGTCCAATTACGTCGATGAATTCAAAAGGAACAGCTGACAGGACCAAAGGATTTCCCATCTGCTCGTTAATGTAATGGCCGGATCCAAAAGACGAGAGCATTACTACTGGGGCTTGGTATTTGTGGGCAAACATCAAAAAAGCCTCTTGCAGGAACAGTTCCGTTATTATCAGGTCGAATTGAGTATTGTCATTTTTGATGAAGTGCTGCATCGATGAGGAATTGAAGGCTGCCTCAGTAAACCATAGCATTGGACCCCATCTTTCCATTTGTTGGTCTAAAAATGCAGGCTTTGTCACAAGATAATGCTCTCTTTCTTCATCAGTTACTTCAGGGACTGGAAGTAAAAACATAAAATTAGACCAGATATATTTCAAAAATAGATATAATTCTTTCATATTATGTTTCACTGATTTTCTGAAAATTTTTCACGAAAAGTTACAGTTTTTTTTAAAATACAGATCAGTTATATTACTGACGTCAATAAAATAATGACAATGGTTGAGAGCGCAGTTATCGCTGATTTCGTCGCGGATTTTAAGGGGTAAGTATAAGTAATTTCTTTATCCTTGATTTCTTTTGTGTTACCGTAAAAAATAGAAATCTATTAAAAATGCTAATTAAATTGTAATTTGGATCCCATTTTTTTAACAGCTTATCATATGCACACTTGAGTGATAAAATTGTAACTTATAAGCAGTTTTTTCTACATATACCTATTGTGTTAAAATTAGTAGTTAATTTTCATACACATTGTTTCTACCGTAATTTCAATTCACCGTACAACTGGTTAAACAGTCTATAATTCAGTTTACTTTAAAAACGATGCCGTTTGAGAATTCCAAGAAAAACGTATAATTTGATTGAAATTACTTAATTATGATGACTCATTATGTTATTTGTATTGAAACGACTAATTTACTGAAAAAACTTTACTTGATCAAATCAATATTACAATTTGATTTTTTTAGATTTAAACCGTGGTTTTATTTGCTGATAAAAGTAAAGAGTAATATTATTTATGTTCTTTATTTACGATGAAAAACAAAGTATACTTTTGTATATGTAAAAGATCACATCAAAATATTTTTATGGCAGTCAATCCCTTGCTTCTGTACTCGGTTTTCGGTTTTCGCATTTTTTTATGGTAACGAAATTTTTTTAAATACGTTTACGAAATTTTTTGAAATCTGTAATTACTTGTCTGGTTTTTAAGATGTGATGAAAGAATGATTATACTGAGATGGTCAAATTAACGGCTCTAACTTACAACACTCTTCATTCAAATTGAATCAAAGCAATTGTCCGTTACTTTATAATTACTTTATCATTTTGTAAATATTATTGAGGCCACTTTCATTTGATTGAATCTTTTTTTTAAAGTTAATTTATTACAGGATTTGACTTTTTTTCAGAAATTGTCTCTCTTCAAGTTTTTGTGTGAAAAATGTTCGAAGGGCTATTTTCCTTGCTTTATTTATAATATATTTTGTTGACTTTTTTGGGATAGTACAAAGTTGACTTTTATTTTTTTTGAATAACGTTATTATTTCTTTTGTTACAGGTATGAGATGGGGTTCACATTTTAAATGACCAGATAAGTATCACATTTTATACTTATCTTATTTATATAATTTTTCCGTGTATTTTATCGACTTAATAATGATAGAGACATCCTATCTAAATTTTATCGTTTTGTTCTATCGGAAAGGATGTTTGTACACATTAGTTAACCTATGTTAACAATATTATTTTTATCTTTAGACAATATATTTATTATGATGCTCTGTTTATACACGGTGTAACAAAACTCAACGAGCAATCCGAAAACTGGTAAATCATATTTGGAGTCGAATGTGTAATGACTTTTTTAATCTGAGCTTGAAAAAAAAATTTTTTTTTTCTCATAAAAGCTTTCATAGGTACAGCAGATTAAGTAAAATTGCACAATTTTTTATTGAAATGCAGTTATTTATTTTGTTTTCTTTATGGATAGTATTTAATTTGACTAAAAAATTCCAAATTACTTCTTGCTGGTCCAAATTTCATAACAATTACGGCAATTTTAAATACTGGAGATAAGGAAAAAAAAATTTACTTCATACCTACTCGATTTTCTCGATATCCATAAACTATGGGTCAAATTAGCAAAAAAAAGATCGCAGTGGTGCATAAGGCACTGCATTGGTACACCAAGTTCAGTGAACTTAATAATTTGTTACTTGAAGAAGATGATCAATCTCACGCTACAGCATTAGTCGAAGAATCACATACTTATGAAGTATATATATATATTTGAAAATATCATTCGAATAAATATTTCATAATATTTCTCAGGTTCTAACTCCCTCAAAAATACGAAATCGCGAAAAATGCTTAGCAAAATAGCAACACCATTATATTTTTAAAAAAACAATGTACTGAAGTGTATTTAATGCAATCTAAAACCTTATATTTACTTGCCTGAACGCCCAAAATTAAAAAGAAATGCTTTATTTTGTTACATCGCGTGACGCTCTCATGATGATTGTTTAAATCATATTTATTTTTAAACACTCATTTAAATTCTATTTAAGTTTTATGATTACGTTGTTATCTTGAAGGTCAATGTTAATGTGTTTTGCAATGTCATCATCATTATACCTTGTAAAATAGGCAAGCATGGTTAAGGCTCTCGGGAAGCATGCGTAGTATATGGCCTAGCCAGCTGAAACGCCTTCGCCGGGTGACAGTAGATACCAAGGGTTGCTGTGTCCGTTGCCTCACTTCTGGGTTCCTTACAAAGTCAAACCACCGCAAACCTATAATATTCGTCTAAGACATCTATTCTCAAAGCTCAGAAGTCTGCTATTTTGTAATGTAAACAATGCAAAACAGATTTTTTTAAAATTGCTTAGAAAATTTGTAATACATATTCAATTAAGATTTGTAAGTGATAGTAAGACACTAAAATAAAATACATATTTTAAGAATTAAAATGCTGAATTATTTACGTATTACATACATGATTTTACTATTTTTTTACATCAAAACATTATTATAACGTAATGTCATTAATTCATTAAGGAGCTCTTGAGCTCTTCGTGAGCTGTTTGGCCACTTAAGAATTATGTGATTAAAACATTTAGTTCCAACGATATACGAAAAAAACTCAATATAGGCTCCACTTTTAAATAATCAAAAATGCTTCATAGTAGTAAATTAGTTAAGTTAGAGTAAATTCGAACCTAAGGATCTAAGACCCAGAACACACGGTTAAATGCAAAAATGACAAAACTGCAACTCTTAGTTACTTTTGAGTTTCATTTGAGTTTATGTCATATATTCCTAAAGGAACCCACACACGACGCAACAAGTTTGAAACCCGTTTGAAACGCATTTCACATCAGTTGCATTGAAACTGGCGTGCAGGAAACTCGTGTCGCGTTTGAAACTCGACATATTGAAACAGGTTGCCCTTTTTGTGGAATTAGTCTGAAACTGGTTTCATATCAAGAGTTTTGAATAGGTTTTTTTTGCAGTTGCGTTTCACCGTGTGTTCTGGGCCTAACCCAGAACCCGTGACTCTATCCACTAAACCAGAACGTAAATAAATTTGCAAATAAGTTTCTTATGCAGAGTATGGCGTAATTTTGTTAAAATTAATAATGCGCTATATGATACTTAAAACCAACCCCAGCACTACGATAACAAGCATATATATTATATAACTATATGTAGATATATTATTTCAGTTACCTCTTAAATTATAAAATCTCTTTGATTATTTACCGGTTACCGTCACCTTGAATATATAAAAGGATATTTTGACTCTACTCCCGGAGCCGTGAGATTTAACGATTTAATGGTTATTAACCTGTTTCGGGTCTCTACCTGCCTGTTAAGGGGATTCAAATAAAATAATTCTTTAGAATTATTTCGCTTGTGGAATGAAAAAGAATCTTGTGATCGTAAACCGCTAAAAATGATTGGCGTAAATCTTGGTAATTTATACTCGATCGCCAGGTGTACCTTATAAAAACGTCGAAACGTATATATTATTTGATACGAATTGTTTATCAAATTTGTATGTTTTATTAGGAAATTCCCGTTAATATGAAATATGACCCCTACCACTTATTTGCATGACATTCTGTAATGTCATAAGTCAATATAAACATAGATATTACCACTATTAAAGTATTTTTCCTTGTTAAGTACCTAATTAGACATGATAAATAGACGAAATTTCAAAGATCATCTATGTTTAAATTTTCTATATTTCTTTAAGTACATTGATTTTCCGATATTATTTTCAACAACTTTTGGTCTAGTTTCATCCTATTTCGAATTCGCGCCTCTATGGTTAGACGCACAATCGTGTTATAATAATAATCGGATGATTAATTAAGCGGCATTTTTTGTAAAAAAAAAAACCTCAAGGGCACTGTATGTTATATGGAAAATACTCCTACATGATTATTTTTATTAATTTATCTGTCTCTCGTGATTATAATGATTTGAATATTGTACTAGGTAACATTTAAACAATAAGGAATAATTTATTCAGAATTCATTTTATATTGTATTTTATCTTGCAGCTACAAAGCGCATGGACTACCTTCCTTTGATGAATCATACATTCTTACAGTGCAGTTATGTATAATAAGTTGTCGTGAAAAAGTTATATTTTATTTTACATTATTTACCTTCATCCCAGCACGATTTTTTATCAGTCAGAATCTGGTGAAAATTAGGGGGCGGATTATTTTCTTCAAAAGGCGTCAAAATCGTCACATTGTGCCCCCTTTCTGCTAATTCTCTCACTATTGTCTGCGTAAATATATTGTGCGATTTAATATAAATCGTTAGAACGGCTAGAATATTTGCACAGTAAGCGCACGACGTAAAAAGCGACAATGCAACAAACAAACTTATCATGACCGACACTGAAGCTATTGTAAACATTTTGACATCACACGCAACACTGAACTTGAAACATAAATGACGAATAAATTAACAAATGATCACACTATTGTCATGTAAAAATATTTCTAGGTAGATATAAATATATTGTATTACATTGTATTAAAATCTAAACACATTTTAATCACTTTGATTCATCACTCTTATCCATAACTCTTTTAACCTTGAATTTATTTTAACCGTTCACTTTATTTTATTCATTTTTATTCATTGACTGTCCTTTTGACAAAGTTTTCTATAAAAATATATGTTATTTATACAAATGTTGATATAAAACTACAAGATTTATTTCCAACAGTCGTAATGTCCCTACCATAGTGAATGAATGTTTCGAACTGAATTATTTTCTCTCGATACAAAGGCAAGCGCTTTAACTGCTTTGCTTCAGTGATTCTCAAAGTTTACATCGAATAGGTAGATATGTACGTAGTTACAAGTGTACAAGGAGCCTTTCAAAAAACGAAAAGCTCAAAGGTGATCGTTCAAAAACATGTTATGGTCAGGATGTTTTAAATTAAAGAAATTAAATAAATGTCCCCGCACATCGTTTAAACCATTGATACACTTAGATTTGAACTGAACCCAAAAAATTAATGACACTTCAACTTCGTCAAAACCTCCGACTCCGCCAGACGCGTATTCAGTATTTCTTTAACCGCCGGCAGAGTCGGACGTTCAGAAAACATTCCAAAATGCCTTCCTGTGTAGATAAACCGTGTAAAAACCGTACGGATAAATAATAGCAAACAGCCCGTCCACAAGAAAAAAAAAGTCATTTTAAATGCGTGGTAAAATTCATGAACGCTCCTCGTAAGGAACGGGTTAGTATTGTATACTGTTACTGTAACCCTATATTTACCCCATACCTTTTGCGGTGTGTGGGCGGATGCTTGCCGGCAGTCGAAGGGCTCTGATAGGTCAACCCGTGTAAGAGTATTGAGGTGCAGAATCTTCGTGTCATTACTTTTCCTAAATAATTTACTCTGCAAGGCAGATCTAAATTTATTAAATATCAATGGCTATAACTAAATATAAAACGTTACATTTCAGTAAAAAAAGACAAATTCGTGTGTTTTCAAGTATTTTCTATGAAAAAAGTTCACTTCGAGAACGCCTTCTCTTTGGGCAGCTTTTTCTCCTGCCTTCTCTTCCGGTAGGCAGATACCCAGTGCGCGACTTCTATTTTAGTTAAGTCCTTCCGGACATTGTCACCCCACCGTCTTCTTGGTCGCCCTCGTGGTCTTGTTCCCCGAGGAAGCTGACACAGTACCATTTGTGGGTACTTTTAAGGATCCATTTGGTAGACAGCAGCCTTCAGTTTGAAACATAATGTACATATAACGAGTCAAAAATGGTACCAATTAAAAAATTTAAGCTTTTCTCATAAAAATCATTTTTGTGTTTGGTTTTATCAATAACGATGGTTTTTTAATTCACTTTCGTTGCGTTTTCTTGCGCGCCACGGGTTGATATTAGCGAATTTTAATTGACTGCAAGTTGAAGTAGTAGGTATCATAAAGACAACTTGTTATCAAAACAAAAAGACTAGCTGCGTACACACATACCCACACTACGAGATCTAATATTCTACATACTACCACACCCACACTTTCACAGAACCATAAATCTCAATCATACGTTTATCAAGATCTCTTGGCTTAGAGAAGAATTTCACATCACGTAATACATTTCTTATATGCATCTGCAATCTGCATGCAATTTATACAAACATTCAAATAAAAACGTTATCTACTAAGTAGATAAAAATTAGACCTTTTTTTTTGCGTTTATATTACATGAAATGCATAAACGTATCAACGTTTATTTCAAATTTTGTAAAACTGATTATAACCATCGTTTTATAAATTTATGATAATTTTTGAGATTTGCTTATCGATTTTGTGTTTTTTTATGTATTCAAAGCATTAAAATAGCTGTATGTTACAAAAAATTAAAGTTGAGGTAAAGTTGACCTAAAATAGTTGATGAATTTAAAAATTCAACGAACGCACCTACCCTATAATGATTAAAACCCATTATGTATGTACGTCGTAGAAAAAAAACTAATAATTTCAAATAATTTATTGTTTAAAAAAACGATTTCGTTATTAATTACATAATTTAATTATTAAAGCCTATTTTCTCTTGTATTTTTCATTCATTATCACTTCAGTTATTCTTTTTATCTCCCTTTTCTTGGAGTAGTTTCTAATATACAAAACGACTCCCACAATCATGGCTAAAAGTCCCAAAGCAACTAGCGCGACATCTACCATATACTTTTTGTACCAAGGCATGCTGGCATAACGCGATTTCAGGAATGTGGTCCCTTTGTGCCTTATCACATACTCAACCCAATATGTTGCAGTGTCCATAGGTGTGTTTTGCCTATCTCTAAACCGTGATTGTAATCTTTTCGCCATCTGTTGGTAGCTGGAGACATTAAACATTTTGTTCAGAGCATCGGAAACCGTTTCTTCGCTTATTTTTGAGAAGTCTAGTTCTACAGCCACGCCTTGGGCCTCCAGTTTTGCAGTGTTGGTGTACTGATCGGCGAATATTGGTATTGAGATCATGGGAACTCCCTTGTCAATGGCTTCTTGTATACTAAGCATACCTCCGTGGGTAATAAACGCTTTCACGTTTGGATGAGCTGGAAAAATATAAATATAATTTTAGAAAATTGAAATAACTTTTAGATACTTAATATAAATTATAATACGAACTAACATAGATATTGCCATAAACACATCTTTTTTCTTGGCAAAAAAACAGGATTGCTTATAGGATTATATAAATATGTATATTTTTCATATTTTTCCAAAGTAAACGCAATAATGGTCTTATTATTATTAAAAAAAAACATTTTTAAGTAGACACTTCCAATAATTTAAAGTAGGTACTCTCCTAAGATATCCATCAGAAAAATAAGATAAATAAATTTCTCAAATGCATTATATCTGTCCCAGAATGAGTTTTGTTCTCAACTCAATTGGGAGTGCAAAGTATTTTGTACAAATTAAATTAATAAATAAATTTTTTCTCCATTCCTTAAATTTTAAGGACCAACCACTTTGCGCTGTTACCTCTAATATTTCATTTAAAAAGCCACATACAAATAATTATTAACCACGTCGGAAACCCGCGACTTTATATTTAACGCACCTCATTCAAAATATTTGAAATGTGTTATTAAGTAAAGATAAATTACCAAGGATATCGTTCTGCGGCAGCCATTTTCCCGTTAGGACATTGTCTAATTGTGGCGGTTTATCATCTTCCCACTTCCATAACACACGTTGCTTTAACTTCCTGAAGACGTTTACAAATGCATCTATTTTATACTGGGGCATGGAGGAACTTGGCAAGTGGGAACCAAGACTGAAGTATATAACGCCATCTGTTGCCCCGTCCATAAAACGCTGGATTTTCTGAAATTAACAGATTGCAATAATAGCATTAGCTTGTGTCCAAATTGACGCAGTGAAAACATTGTATTACTGGAAATACACAACTCGAGTGAACTCTTGAACATTGGCAAAATTAATAATAAGCTTGTCTAATAACATACAATTATTTTTTTATTACGACTTTGTAAATTTGTGAACATGCTTTAAAAAAAATTACATAATCTTATGACTACTAAAGGTGTAGGCAGTGACTTAAGAAATTCATTAATAAAAAAATTTGGACAAAACCAAACAAACATGAAGCATGCTTGAATAATAGTTTAAAATTTCAGCTGATAATTTATTATCGAGTTTTTGGCTGATAGTCATAATTGTTGTGAAGTTAGTATGACTTATGATCAAATCTAGCATAAAAAACCGTAATCAAATTTTATACGTGAAACATATTGGTCTTAGCTGATATTGAATTCAATATTAAAGGCTGGAGTCTAAAAAATAATTCGTAAAAACCCAAACCTACAATAGCAAACGATTTAAAATAAGTTTACATAGATCATTCGTTTATCTTATCTTGAAAATCTTGAAAATGTTTACGTTTATTGATAGCTAACTGAGCAATTGATTTATCGATCAAAAAATCAGGATAAAGTACAAAGCAAATAGATATTTTGATAAACATCGTGACGAAACTTACTTCAGGCAATTTTTTTACTGGTTTTATATGCACACCACCAATATGCACAATCCCAGGCACTATTGGATAAACTACGTCATAGCTGAAATGTGTGTTTACAAGAACCAGTGATACAGATTGTTCAAGTTCTTCCACACTGGGCAAGGGTCCTGGAATATGCTTGAAATATTTCCGGATAAGGTTATTATGATTTCCAGAAACGTGGTACCTTCTTCCAATGTAATCAACTGTTCCTATGAACCAGTTGCAAGCTCTTTTGATCAAAGATAAGTCTCCAGCACCACCAAAAAACTCAAAAGGCACATAACTAGCTGGAGCAGGACTTCCCATTATATCCTCAACCTGTCGTTTGGCTGATGTTGTTTCTAAGAGAACCAAAGGGGCTTTGTATTTATGAGCAAACGTGTACATGGCTTCTTGGAAGAACATCTCTACTATGACGACATCGAAGTGGCTTGTATCGTTTTCGTTGAAGACTTTGACTGCTGGAGTGTTCAGAATATGTTCCGAAATTCTGATTCCGTGTTTCCAACCGAAAAAAAGCCCGTCGATGGCTGATTCGTTTTTATGTCGCCATGGGTCAATTCCAGCTGAAAGAATAACAAATACTTCTTCAATCATTAAACACCTCAATCGGCCAGATGACCAAACGACAAAGGAAGACAGGAACAGAATACACCTCTTAGAATAAGACAAGAAAAAACTACAATTACTTTCCCTTATCCGCACTCAATATAAGGCACTGCATCGGTATACACAGTGCAATGTAGCTTGGTCATTTTATAACATAAATGAATGATGATAAGTCATATGCTTCAGTCCAAAGTATCAATCACGTATAAAATATTGATATGAAAATCACATGTAAATAGATATTTCATGTTAACTCCCGACGGGAATCGAACCCGCGAACTCACGCCAAATGCGATACCACTATGCTACGAGGCAGACATGAAAAGACTACTTTTGATTTCTGTGATCAAGATGAAATTTTCATTTATAAAAGTAATATTATTTTCTGGGTTACAGTCCTTGTAACCTTGTAATCCCTACAAGATTGCTCTGCACAAAACACCCGATCTCTCCTCTCCGCTCATCTCTGTCACCTTAAGCCTTTCTGTTTTCTAGAAAGTGCTATAGCACACATACCTGATCACCTGACCATTGTACGTGGCTATTTCTAGGACAAACTCTATGGTCATCTATGACCTTCAATCATACATTTGATGATGGTAACGAGCAGGCCTAAATGCCTGATGCTATGATCTATCCAGCTGGTTGTAGGACAATTTAAGAGAGTTGTTTAATACCTAGTCGCCATAGATGTGACGATGCGTATAATTCACACAAGTATTATAATTGCATGCTTTTTAATCAAGACAATAATGAATTTAATTTTGCAGTGTTTTTATGTAATTATTTATTTATTTATTTAATCTTACGGTCATTTTTGAACCAGTCCAAGTTGACTTCAATCTGTTGGTAGTTGGAAGGCGGATCCTTGACTAAATTAGAGGTGATGACTGTGACGTCATGCCCCTGCTTAGCCAAGTGAAGCGTTATGGCTTGGACATACTGAGAGTGAGACAATCCAAAGAACGGCGCTACAGTGAGAATTCTGCTACTGTATACTGATGTTCCAAGAACCAATAAAAAACCGGCGAAAAGATTCTGAAAAAAAAAATTAAGTTCATCATTTAAAAAAAAATGTTATTCGTTTCATACGTAAATTATTACACAGAACTACCTTAAATTGGATCGGTTCAAGGTATAACAACCCTACAACATGTTGTAATGCAATAAAAAGTGGGGGAGTGGTGATGATGCAGTAAAAAAAAGATGAGAGGTGACATGTAAGAACAAGAGTTAGATAGGCAGGGTGCATTGTTATGCAATCCCTGAGGGCTTGCACCACCTATTGCATTTCACCAGTTAGCTCAGCGGTAGATTACAAAAGACACATTTATAAAAAGTAAAGAACTAGACCAATATCAAGAGCAATGCAGTTTGAACCAACCAGGATTATGGATACCTTAAATGAAAGAATATGAGATTTTAAGTACAATATTTATTTAACAAAAACGACTCTAAATTATTAAAATACAACAACTTAAACTAGGGAGTAGTGTGTAATGTGTGAGTGTGCACGTGTACGTCGATGATCGTAGAAAGGTTCTTCATCTTGATCCGCCGAGGTCTAGTTTCCATCCCGAAGATATAGCGTCATCAAGGGTCATCAGCGGACAGCATTGACACGTTCCTCCAGTCAGCGTGGGAAACCGCGTGGCATTCCAGCATGTGGGGACTCCAGTAGAAGTTGTCCAAAACTCCCAGCTTTGAGGTTAGGTGGCCCTCACGTTGTATCAAGATCCAAGTAAGTTTGCGATTTACGATGATTATTAATCATCGTGGCAAAGTAAAGTATGTTTGATTGATTGATTGAGAAGAATAAAATAGTAGAGGATAAGGAGAAAAGATGGGATAAAGTATGGGGAAAAGCCGGCCATGCCGGCTTCCCACTAATTGCAAGCGATTACATCATGCGTGCGCTGTTCACTAGCGTTGAATTCATAAAGAAGGTGAGCGTTCAAAATTGCTCGTGCCTTGACAAATTTGAGTGACGTCAGAGCGTGACGGGACAAAATTTGGTTGCCATCAATAAAAATAATATTTGATTTAAAAAGATTTTAAAAAAGTTAGTGATGTTATCTGGACTTGTAAAAATAACATCACAATGTGTGAAAAAACTTAATGACAATTCTTAGGATTAATTACGATTAGTACAAAAAATCTTACGGTAGAATGCCTAGATTATTCATTTAATTGTGCTAATAAAAATTATAAATATTTATTTATTTTTACATACTGTTTTCCCTTATCTGCCCCCATTGGTGCATAGGGCACTGCATTGGTACACCAAGTGCAATGTATCTTGCTCATTTCATCATCATCTAACATGAAGGTAAGGTGATCAGGCTTACGCTTCAAATGAATTAAATTAATATATAATACTCTTTTATTTTTGTTTTCTAAGCTGTTATGTGATTAAAATTGTATACCATAATCGTATGTTTGTCCCGATAAATAAACAAATAGCGTTTACATAACTGATGAAAACATTGACTGTTTAATAAGGCCAAATAAAATGTTTCTCTGGCAACAATTGAATTCTTATCTAAAATTTATGTGCCTTTGCTACTAATGTTTATCGATGTAATGGCGAGTAAATTAATTCTAATTATTTTAGTATTATTGCCCTTTCTAAACATCGGAAACAGCACTGATATCGCCAAAATATATTTTATATTTCTATTTCATTTTAATTATTTTATTTTAGATAAAGAATATAACAAGTAAACTGAACGTATTTTTAATACAATAATAAATTCATGGGACAAAAGAACATAGAAAATATTATTTTAAAAAAACTTTTGGTTAAAGTCGGTTTACGGACGATAATTTTACGTGATAACGTCATAAGAAAGCATTGATGAAAAATAGCAAACTTTTAAGAATTGAATTGATTTATTATTACTGAATTATCATTATTTTGTATAATACGAAGCAGGAGTTAATTGAAAATTTCTTTTTTTTCTATAAATTATTATTTTTTTGCACTGTTAATTTCACTTTCACTTTGTAGCTTGTGTGCTGCTGCTGTCTCCCTTCTACTCGAACGCATCGGCCGATGGAGTGGAAGAGAGATAGATGCGTCACAAACCGAACGCTTAGGCTGATAGTGCCTCTCTATCGCTTGTTCCGCGCTCTCGCTTGCACACTCGGCTCAGGCGGAACGTGACAATGAGTCATGTTTTTTCGTGTGTGCAGCCGGCGTTCATCGATTTATTAGACGTTATCACGTCAACAAAGTAATTACAACTTAAAAATGTATAAAGTAAGACCCACTGTCCATATATCGTCATCCGAGGAGATACCATTAAATAGTAGCAAAGGCAGCAATATCCATTTTTCACTAAAACTTAAAGTTGCCTAAAGCTGAGAAGCATTGTTTTTTATCCCGTGCATTTTAATGCAAATAAGTTTTTAGCAACTATCTGCTTAAGTGACATGTAGGGGTTGCTAATTCTGAATTTAGATGCATTTACAGGGCTAATAACTTTTTTTAATATTCAGTAATATTTCATGCACTTTCTTCGATAAAAATACTTTTTAAATGAAAGCAAATGCTATTTTTACTAAAAAAATTGAATTAAATTATTATTATCTAAAATAATGATTGAAAAAATACTTACACATTTATATAAATCCATTTTTCAATTCACAATAAAGGGCATACTGTTGAATCCCGCACTATAAACGAATTTTAAACAATATTTAAATTCACTTTTCATATACTAACCACACTAAACCTACGTTTAATCACATCAGGATTAAATAATTAAAAAATCAGTTTCTATTGAATTTTTATGATAGATTACAAAATTATCTGATGTTATTTTTGACAAACAAAACAAAACTAGTGGAAATAATCTTATAGATTTTGATCAAGACGTTTCTAGCTGTCAACAGTCTGGAAATGATTCACTTCACGCGGTTACTTATTGGACTGATTTATTATCAGTATTTTTTATTTGAATTGACTAGGTATGTTATTAGTTAATAATTGTATTTATTATTAAAAATAGTATCACAGAGTAACGTAAATCTACACAAATAACAGTCGGCAATGCAGAAAATACAGTTATGCTGTTGAAAGTTAAAGATTTGGTTTGGTTCTAGTAACAGGTTTGTCGCGTTTCGCGTCTATTATTAAAATTTTATGTAGGGCACGATTCTTCATCACTTCATGAAATAACATTTTCGTTTTAGCTGAACTGAGACATCTCTTGAGTAAAATTACAATTACGTTCTGGTCTTATCTTTTACCTACTTACTTATGTAATATCATTTTATTCAAAAAGTTTAAATTTATTTCTGTATTATTTTTCCTTGTTCCTATTTGATGTTTACCTGTAATGTTTGGGGATACTTCACTTTACGAGGTAACTTTTATGAGGACTAGTCTATTGGTAAATAATAGGTTATGAAATTTATACAGTAGGTTAAGATAAGTTGGGTTTAATAAAATAATTTAAATCAAATAGCTATTTAAAAGCAATTTCCTTTATAATGGGGTTATGAAATTTATACAGTAGGTTAAGATTTTTAAATCCAACCAATCACAGCTTTGCCCATTTCTATGCTGTACCTCTATAATCCAAAAAGAGTAAAAACTTTTGTGGAACTTTTACAGCTCTACCTCGTAAAGTGAAGTATCCCCAATATTTTGGTGCATAAATTTTTTTTCGTATAAATGGTGCTATATATTTTTAAGGAATGGGCGCATACAAAACCGTTCTTATTTTTAAGTTAAAATTAGACAAACAAATAAATTTTATTCATTAATTATATCTAAATTTTTCAACTACCTAGATTTTTTTATTGCTGTTTACTACGTGCAATCAAATAATTAAAATAAGATTTTGCAGGTATATTTAAATTACTGTAAAATTTAGGAGCGCTTTTGATTTCTAGATTACGGCAAAAAGTAATTTAATCGCATATTTATTTTAGAACATCAAAGACTCTTAAAAGTCGAATTTTGTAGAAAATTTTTTATCTGTCCTAATCCTGGTATCTAAGAAACTTCGAATTATAGCCTTCAAGTCTTTAAGAATCAGCAAATATTTGCTCTGAGATACTACGGTACTTCTTTACGTCGTTCGTAATCTCGTAAATGTAAAAGCCTCTTCTTAAAATATAATAATGTTTTAAAAAATGAAATACCAACAGATTTTTTTAAATTGTTATTTTTCTCAGTTACTCTTCTTTTTTTTCTAGTGACCACGTTTCTAGTTTTTATAGTGAGGGGCAACGCCTTCTTTAAAATAAATTAATTCCACTGCCCTCTATCTTGGCAGGCAGACTCTCAATCAGCGATCTTTGGTACTAGGTAGGTTTGTCCGCCTCGTGGCATAGAGGTAGCGAATTTGGCTAATTTGTCGAGGTCGCGGGCTCGATTCCCGTAGGGGGTCAGCACGAGATATTTATTAACTTCTGATTTTCATATTAATATTTCATGTGTGATACCTTGTACTTACTTTAATATGATAAATTATCAAGAATCACTGCACCTGATGTACCGATGCAGTGACCTATGCACCACTGGGCGCGAATAAGGGAAAAAAGGATACATTTATATGCATTTTCACTACCTCGTGGAAAATAAAAGCCCTTTTCAAAAATTATTAATTATTTTAATAACTAACAGTCCTAAACATAAATATGAACAGATTAATTTTTTTTATATGAAATTAATTCCTTTTCTTTGTAATATTGTGATCCTTTGGTATTTTTATCGATGACCTCATGCATTTCCTGCACACAAACTTTATCGACATTGCAAATATTATGACACAAATAAACATGGCAATAAATATTACAAACATGGCGTCAATCATATAATACTCATACCACCGTATGTCCAACACTGGTGATCTCATGAAGTGGGCACCCTTATGTCGTATCACGTATTCTATCCAATATATGGCAGTGTCCATAGCTGGCATAGGCCGGTCTCTGAATCTGGCTGATAGATTCTTGGCATTTTCCGAATACGAAGAGTTGGAAAGAATCGTATGCAAGGCTTTCGTTATGCCTTCTTCTGTTAAAGAGGAGAACACCAGCTTGATGCCAAATCCTAGGCTTTCAGCTCGTGCTGAGTTGAGGTGCTGGTCTCCATACACAGGTATGCCTATGACTGGTGTCCCGAAGTGGATTGCCTCCAAGGTGCTGAGGAGACCTCCGTGGAAGATGAAGACTTTGATTTTGGGGTGCGCTAAAATGAGCATAACAGGCATTTTAGTGAAATATTTACAAATATAAACATGATGTAAGAAGGCTACAAAATTTAAATGTGTTAAATTTGTATGTAGGAAACTTGTGAAACGTCTTTGTACTTTTTGTTGCTGTTGCAAAATACCAGGAAAAAAATAACAGCAACAAAGAAATAAAACAATTTTTCTCCAGTTTTTCCTAGATGTCTTTCTAATGTCCAACATAAATTTTTGCGCTTTATTAATTTTAAAATAAATATTCTCATTGTAAACATAAATTATAACTTTTTAAATAACTTTTTGAATATACAAACATTAGAAAATAGAAGAATATGAAATGATTTGCTCTTTCTGTTCAAAGTATTAAAATCTATTTTTGATTGTTGTTGACTAACTAACAAATTGTATACGAGTGCCTGGTCGAGCTACCCGTAGTAATGCACTATTTTACTGTAGCCAATCATCGACCAATTACAGTGCAAACTCACCTATACGACGAATGCACGCACTGGCTAACAAGTATGCTAACAATATTGATATTTTCAACACAAATCTAGTGCATTTTAGGGAACAGTGTCTGGATGCCATTTCTGGCGGTAATGAATAGCTACCTACTGTGTAATCATATAAAAATGTATATGTAAAAGCCCCATGGGCGTAAAAACAATAAAATAAATAAATAAAGATTCGTCTAACAAACTCACTAATTAACCATCTCGCTATTTCTCCGAAGGGGTAGGCAGAGAGGATAGAATGCCATACCAATATGTCCTGGCACACTTACATTCATACATCTTCTCGTGCACAGATGCACACACACAAATAAACACGGTTGTTCATCACTCGTAACAAACTCGTTTCAAACCATCGTAAAAGCCCTTTCTTAATTTTGTCGGTTATGCTTATCTCAGCCTTGCACTCTGCTCTAATTTCGACATTTGTACACCTATTATACATTTATATACTTACCACACATTCACCTGATAACCTCATTGATAACTAACCGTTTGATGTCATATACGCGTCATAAATGCAATATATTTTACCTTCAAATCAATTACTTACATTTTTAATAATAGTATAGAAATCTTGTTTTATTATCAGTTTTTAGAGAAATTAGTAGGTACATATTTCTAATTTAAAAATAGGGGTAAACCTAAGACAAAATATATTATTATCTTAGGGGAGAACCCTCTTCACAAATAGTAATCGCACTCTTACATATGTAATACTTTTATTACGAACTACAAACATTTTATATTATTTAATAAGTTTCCTGGAAATATCATGATCATAGGCGATAAGTTAGGTTTTTGATTGCACCAACCATTTTCAAGCAACAAGTCAGCACATTCAGATTAATTAAAATAATTGACCGAGTGCGATGCATTTATTACTAAGAAATGTTCATATTAATTTGTATGATTGTATCGTAGAAGTATTTTATAGTCAAGTTTGACCTTTTACTTAATTATAAAGGAAAATTCCTGCCATGTAATATGTACATACATGATCACATAACGTATTGTACAATAATATGAAGATTCTCACAATCATTATTCAATATTGAATTTATATATTTTACTAACCACGTCCATAACTACAAAGTTTCATTTAGTTACACAAATCTGGCTCTAATTTAATGCCCTGCATCAGCTGGCGCCAAATTAATTCTTGCTTTATTCAGTTTTCACGAATATATTTATCTAAGATTTGTTCCAAGGCACACATTCTGAATATAAGTATCGGTAAAATATGCAAATGACGAGTGTGTTGTGTCAATCATTATAATCTCATTGATAAGTAACCGTTTGATGTCATATACGCGTCATAAATGCGATATATTTTACCTACACTTACTTATTCAGAATGTGTGCACAGGGAGGGAATCATGAATGTATCTTCTTCTAGACATAAGTCAATACCATAATTAATATTCAAATCCTAATGATTCCGATAAATGTTTGTGTCGAATATTATCTAGGTACTTACTATACACCGTGTTATAAACCTCGATGTACAAGCGAAAAACCAGTGAATCTACATCATATTTGGAATTTATTGTGTAGATTTATTTTTTTTTGACCCATAGTTTTTGATAAAATTTGATAAAGAAGTTGATTTTTTTTTCGATAATTTTTTTTTCAAATTGTTATCAAATATAATTTATTTAGTAAAATTTATACTATCTATAAACAAAACGAAATCAAAACCCGCATTTGAATAAGAATTTGTGCAATTTTCTGTGAAAAGTTTTTATGAACGAAAAAAATTTTTTTTTCTCAAGCTCAGATTCAAAAGTCATATTAATTTAACTCCAAATTGATGTAGATTCACCAGTTTTAGGTTTGTACTGCGAGTTTTGTTACTCCGTGTATATCGAAAAGTAGATACTAGATGCATTCATGGCGTGTGAAGCAGGATAACTTTTGATGGAATGACAGGATTGACCATTGACCATCATGCCTAAGTGATTTACACGACTGCGAGTGGAGATTGGCGTGGACGCCTGTAGGTACATTACTGTACATTTAAACTAGTCCTAAAGGAATCACAACTGACATACCAAGCTTTTAATTAGATAGTAATCTATATTCTTCGTAGCTGTTAGTTGAATTCACTTTTTTTCTTTTTTTTAATTTTCATAAATATGGCGTTGCATTAAACATATAATGCCTTTGCCAATGTCAAGTTAAAATATGCTTTAATAAATGATGGTTGTTTTAATATATATTTACAGGTTTATTTTGCTAATGTTAAAAATTGAAGTAGGAGTATATAAATATAAACATTTTTGCTTGCCAAGAGGAGATGGATGTTTGTGGGAAATGGTATGAGTAGGGCTAGGTCGTTGATAAAAGAAGGCATTTGATCATTAATAGGGCAGACAAAGAAAATGTGGTTGAGATCCTCCTCTCCAATTGGCAAACATTTCGCAGACATCCAATCCAATCTACCTTCTCACCTTTGGGTTTGGAATTAACGTGAAGCTAGTAATATAATATTATAATTACCTAGAATGTCTGTTTGTGGCAGCCACGGTCCCGTTAGAACGTTTTCCGGTTTTCCTGGCATGTCCTCGTCTTCCCATTTCCACAAAACTCTTTGTTTTAATTTTGAAAATACCCTTAAAAACATATCAATTTTCGCTTTGGGCATATCTCTGCTCTTGAGATTCGACCCAAGAGAAAAAAATATGACTCCATGCTCAGCTTCATCTAAAAATCTCTGCAGACCCTAAAAGAAGAAAATAATAATAATTGAAAATGCTATTTAATCAAATAAAAAATTGTTAGAAAATTTTACATGGAGCCAGGTCTCATGTTACAGGTATTTTTTTTATTTTTTTTTTTTTAACCTCCTCAACAGGCCAGGAGGCCCAATTATAGAGGGGAACAACGTCACAAACACCCAGGCTTAAGAAAAATACAATAGTTTAATCTTCTATTATAATTTTATAAATGTCTTTAGAATTTAATCTGACTTTTACGGTTATTAAGGGAAATACGGAGCTCGGTTTTAATTCGTTCATTTGGCTACGACTTAGTCGCCGCTAATTAAATTTTATGGAGCGAAAATTATCTCTAATTTGGGGGCTATTTGCTAAGTCATAAGCGAAGTTCTCACCTCTGATAAATTCTTCGGTGGCTTAATATGAACACCCCCGATTTCTACTATTCCTGGTACGTGGGGTCTTATTGTATCAATACTGTAGTGGGTGTTTATAAGTACTGTTGATATAGTTCTCTCTAATTCGCAAAGACTTGGCCAAGGCTTGGGCACATTTTGGAAATGCCTTTCCAAAAGCTTTTCGTGTCTCGGTTGTAAGTAAAACCTTCTTCCAAGAAGGTCATAGCTGGTGTACAATATATTTTTTAAGTCTCTTCCATAGACTCATGTTTTTTTCTGTTGATAGAAATTCGTGGGGCATGTAAGACATCTGCAAGGGATTTCCCATAAATTCTCCTGAGTACTGTGTGAATCCCATGGTGCTTATTGCCACTATGGGGGCTTTGTACTTGTGTGGCAAACATGAGAAACGCTTCTTGAAAGAACAACTCAAGGAATAATAAATCGAATTTTGAGTTGTCGCTTTGAATGAAATGTTGAAGTGATGATGAATTGAATGCAACTTCAGTACTGAAGTACGTTCCATCCCAGAGAAGTTTCATTTCTTTGGGAAACATCATATTTTCAAATGAAAACTTGTCCATATTTGCACCAACTGCGGTTTCCGTTTTTAAACCCCCGTAGCCGCGTTCCATGGCATTTTTAATATGGAATACAATAGCTTTATATGCAAAAAAGATGGGCCGCGCCATTCAGTCTACCTAGAACAGCTGTTTAACATGTATATGACATTTGAGTCGACGGTAATATTTTATCTGTGCCTTCCCGCGTTAGTTTGCATTAGATTTTTGACAGAGTTTTGTTACTGGCTGGAGAAATACCATGGCCTTAAACAACCCGTTTATGACGTCACACCTGCAAAAATGGACGCAGTTAGTACATAGTTGGTAATAGCGCGGTATTTGAAATGTGCAACTTTAAAAAATCGTATCTTCATCATATAACTTATAAAAAAATATTAAATATATTTTTTTTGTTTAGTTAAAATAGTAAGTTTATAGAAAAAAAATTACTTTAGAAAACAGTGGATTCCCTCATTGTAATAAAATATGATAATTTATAAAGCTTAGGACAAAACTCAAAACAAGATCGGGTCTAAATCTGTGTATGTTGAATCTTGAAAGATTTCCACTGAAAAACTCCAGACCTTGTCTTGAGTTTACGGATTTACAGTATGATTCTGCCTCCTGTTAATTGTTCTCTTAAAACCTCTACGTGGTAAATTGTTTAACATTTTACAGTATGTAAAATTGATACCCTAAATTGAAATTTCTCTTCTCTGAAGAGCGGGACATTTATTTAAACAGATTTCATACAGCAAACAAAATATTGGTAATTTTGTTTTAAAATATTTTTATAAACATTTTTTATAATCGAAATATAAAAATAGTAAGTAAATATACATACGTCATACATGTTTAGGAATTACACATTGTATCATAAAAGATTTAATTAGTATGTAGGTCACTACAAACACTCGAATGTTTTTATGATTAAGTTATAACAAACGTACAAAGATAAAAATTATCACCTTGTGTCAACATTTTGAATACCTTCCCACGTCTAGACGAGAGGTTTGGTCTACCTAGTTTCACTATCTACATAACCTATACCTGGAATTTTTACCCATAACGGTCGTACATAAATTTATTTCTCAGCGTCCTGGGTGTCCACTGTTGACAATCCGGCGTCCTGGACATCTTTGTTGGCAGATACGTCAAAACTACGGAGCAAAGACCTGATTTGGTAGGATGCTCGGGAACTTGCGGCCGATCGCTTTGCTTGGAGGCAGTTTGTGGAATCATAATACAGGTTATAAAATGATGAGGATTATTTGCAATGATGATTAATGTCGAAGATTCATCACCATCATCATTCCGCTCCCTACTTGGAGCATATGGACTCCACAAACAGCTTCCAGGCCATCGATCAGCCTGATGATAATGACTACTCACAAGAATCCCAGAACGTCCGGTTATCCAAGATGATTTGAAGGTTGTTAAGTAGAGGCTTCTTCTCGTAGTGAGTGGTTACGACGTTCAGTTCGTGTCCCCGCTCGGCCAACTGCTGCAGGATCGGCTGAATGTTGATGTAGTGAGATTTGCCCGTAAACGGTATCAAGGCCAAGATCCTTGCAGGAGAGCAAGTGTGGCCACAGGCAACCAACGCAAGGGAAAAATAATTTCATAAATTAATCCCCCCCCAATCTGAAAGAAATTACCGTTGTTTGTCATACTAAAAAAATCATGTTGAAGCCATAAGATTAACTTGGAAAACATGGTTTATTGTGTTTACACATTGTTCGTTATAAGATTGTACGAAGGTTGTTCATCTTGAGTGCAGGAAATAAAATACTGGTTTCCAGACACATGTCGGGAATTAGTTTATGTTGCCCTATTGACACTATTACATGCAATTAAAGGAATGAAGGCTGATTATTATGAAATTATGAACACCTGATAGAATAACATAGATAAAGCTTTGCAGATTAAAATTAACTCATTAATTATTAACATTGTATTACTATCTACATATTGTTGGCAAGTGAAAAGGTTAAATATGACTATAAGTTATATAAGTATTTACGCATACTGGCGATACATTCGATGACAATTAGAATGCCTTCAAGGTGGCCCATCTAAATTATTTCAAGGACCGAATGTATAAGATTAGTGGTGTATACAATTTGGGTCTAAAAGTTTAATTGTTTTAATGCAATGTTAATTTGATGCTGGATTATATTTTATCATTTTTTATTGTAGATAATGATTCGTGTTGTATTTACTGTACAATATTTTCATAACATTGTTTTATGTATATAATGATTTCGTGATATTTACTGTAAATATATATATTTAATAAAATACAAATTCCGTAATCTCATCATTATTATTATTGATGATTGAAAAACCTAATTCATCCAATATACACTTCGTTTATTTTTATTAATCTTAATCTTTAACCAGTTTTTTTAAGTAAGTTATAGCGGACTTATTTTAGAAATACCTAACATAACCTACTTACATTTCAGATAAGTCAAGTTTTTTTAGGTAATAGTATTATTACAAAGGTAATTTTCTATATTTGTTGTTAGTATGTCATATTTTAATACATTGTTGAAACAAAATAATTACAAAAGTGCATGTAATTGGTTCACATTTGTGGCGCCATTTTCTATCAATAAAATAGCGATATAAATCAAAATCATGCACCAAAAATATATGTATGTAAACACAAAATTTAGGTAAGTGAATATTATGTTAGGAATTATATATAGTTTTTCTTGTATTGAAAAAAAACTACTCACCCTTACCCAAAACCCACATCAATGGTGCATAGGGCACTACAAGGAAAGCGCGAAGTTCAGCGAATCTATATCGATTGTTACATGAAGTCAAAATGATCACAGTCTTACGCAAAAGGCTCCAATTATATGTTTTTTAATTTACATAAATAATTGGTTTTATATTGGGAGTAATACATCAAATCGTTTTACGTAATTATTAAAATGCAAATTTTTTTTTATAAAAGAAATTTAAAAAATTGTTT
>JAGVSP010003887.1:0-18497 GCA_022494985.1 Micrasema minimum
ATACAAACTTACATTCATTTTTATATATAGATTTTGAGTGTGTCCAAATACCTGTAGACAAAAACTGGATTTCACCCAAGTTGAACACGCCTAGATATCCATATTTCCTTCCAAAATTCTCGTCTCTGTTAAGTGTCAAATTGTTATATGTTTTACTTATGTTTTTTATTTATTTAATTATCCATACAATTTCACATAATAACAAAAATAATTAAACAGTATTGTGATATGGCCACTCTACTGGTAGTAGGGTTCGTGTTAGAGTGAAAAATAACGAAAATATTGCAATGATTTAGACATGAAGATCAAATGTTTAATGGATGATTTAGACATGAAGATCAAATGTTTAATGGATGATTTAGACATGAAGATCAAATGTTTAATGGATAGATCGAGAGGATGGTTTTAAAGTCTAAGAAGACCGAGAAAGACATGGCATGTTCAAGCATAACAAGTGGACGCGTGAAATGTCAAAATAATAATCAGCGTGCGTGCGTGAAAAGATATATGATTATTGTAGAGGAAGCGAGGGCCATATTTATGATATTATACTGAGAATATTGTTAATTAGTTGGTATTTTTCAGTCGCAAACCTCGCTATTAATATAACGGTGTGGTTTTGTAAAATACGTATAAAATAATACCAATTCTATTTTCTTATATTTATTGCTTTATCCTCTTTGTCTTGTGTGTTTAAAACTTTACCTTCTAATGTTCATATTTTATCTCATGTTTTAATTTTATCTTTAATTTTATGTCATTTACTACCTTTTTATAGTTATTTACTCGTACATGGTTTATGTTATGTTTGTAGCTGTTTTCTTCTTATCTTATTGTATCTTTTTATCTGTGTTAATGTTTCGGTAAGGATTATAATATTTGCTTTGTAAATGCCCCTTGGGCGTCAGTAAATAAATAAATATGTTTGTTTATTTGAAGAGAAAATATATTTTTTTGAAATATATTTACTAATCCAGAAAAACAAGCTAGCTAACGCACTCAGGTACTCATCTTGTGGATAAGACTCAATTAGTAAAATCAACAGTAAAAAAAAAAGTACTCGAGAAAATTAATCCAATTAAACTTCGATAAGAACTCTGTTGAAGTGGTTTTGATAACAGTTAATGGAAAAGGAACTTAACAAAATATGCTTAATTAATAATTTAAAACTTAAGGTATAAACGGATCACAGTACAGTTTACGCAGTAACTAAATCATTACAAGATGAAAGTTTCTTCTGAAAACACTTAACGTCAACCTCAATACATATCATAATAAAGGTCATTTACCACTCGCTTGTCGTTAAAACAAAATGCCGCCTTTATAACGCCTGCATCACACCTGTTCTCCTCTATGGCTGCGAATCATGGCACCTAACCAGGCCCAAAACGGCAGACTTCTGAGTTTTGAGAATAGGCGTCTTAGAAGAATATTAGGTGCGCGGCGGTTTGACTTTGTAAGGAGCACAGAAGTGAGGCAACGGACACAGCGACCCTTGGTATCTACTGTCATCCGGCGAAGGGGTTTCGGCTGGCTAGGCCATATACTACGTATGTCTCCCGAGAGCCTTAACCATGCTTGCCTATTTTACAAGGCATCAGGTTCTCGGCGTCGTGACAATTCGTCGGCAGTTTGCGTCAGAGCTGCGGGACGTAGACTTGACTTGAGAGGATACTGGTGGCAAAGCGCTTGGCCTGGAGGCAGTTTGTGGAATTCATATGCTCCACATAGGGAGCGGATATGGTAGGATGATGATGATGATGTCTTTAAAAGAAAGTCGTTGAAAATAAATATAATTAATAGTTTCATGTTTTTGCTTTAAAAAGTAATAGAGTATGCAACCATTGTGCCAATCTAAACACCACAAAACGCTACCAATCAATCCAAGTTCAATATAAAACTACCCCCTTTTTCCTTCTTCCTATCAGAAAGTGGGGAGCTGAAAAACGACCCCAGCTTTTATTGGGCCATATTTCAGTCCCGCTCCCTGAGAAAATCGACGCTTCTTTACATTTAAATGGAGGAACCTTTTTTTAAAAACCAATTGTTATTCTCGATGGTTTATTAGGAAAATGTTCTGAAATGATGACGCTCTTAGAGAAAAATATAAGGTTACTTCTCGTGTTAAAGTTAAGGTTACGGCTACTTATGTACAGGATTTCCTATTAAATTGCTACTACTAATCTCCCCTGGCCGTAACCAATGGTGCATGGGACACTGCATTGAAACATACACTGTCTCATTGATGCCCCTGAAATTTTGGAAAAGATTCTTTTTAACGTTCCCACCCGTAGACTAAGAAATGATGAAATGCTGTTCCTCGGTCATCATAGGACCAATTATGGCGCACAGGCACCTTTACCCAGAATGATCAGGCGGGTGAACGATCATCAAGATCTTGATTATTTTGGTGTAAGGATGTCTTTCTTTATAAATCAGCTGAAGAATCTGTATAATTAGCTTATGCATTTTACTTAATTTAAAATATCTATTTTTTGTCTTTGCTGTTTATTTCTGTCCTTGCA
Source organism: Micrasema minimum (assembly GCA_022494985.1). Taxonomy (NCBI): domain Eukaryota; kingdom Metazoa; phylum Arthropoda; class Insecta; order Trichoptera; family Brachycentridae; genus Micrasema; species Micrasema minimum. The sequence goes on from JAGVSP010003887.1 coordinate 2,526, forward strand.
ATTTTTTTTCTTTGTAAAAATTTCGTGTATCTATAATGTTTATAATGGACTCTGTCCGTCAATAAATAAATAAATAAATAAATACACCAAGTGGGGTGAATATTGGTCATTCGTTACATGAAGGCAGCAGTGATGATCAGCCAAGCTCAGCTCAGCTCAGCTCAGCTCAAGTCCAAGTTATCATATTTATGTCAAATATTTTTATGTCAGCGAGTAAAAGTATTTCGTATTGACCCCAGTCAGGAATCGAACCCGCGACCTCATGCACGACAGACTTTTGCAAAAGTATTTCCACGTAAAAAATATTTCATTTTATGTAATACCTTGTACAGTTGGCACTAGAGGGTAAGACTGATCATTGATCGTGTTGTCTTCATGTAAAAAATAATTAAGATTCACTGCACTTCGTGTACTGTGCATTGCGAATGCAGTGCCCTATGCACCATACGGTGGCGGCCTCCGTAGCGTAATGGCTAAGACGCTGGACTCACGATACGGAGGTTCCGGGTTCGATTCCCGGTGAGAACACAAAAAAAAGTGATTTTTCTCAAGCCTGGGAGTTAGTGACGTTGTTCCCCTCTGTAATTGGGCCTCCTGGCCTGTTGAGGTGGTTCAATAAAAAAAATTAAAAAAAGATAAGGGACAGTAAATAATAGTAGAAGGTTTTTATTCAAATAATTTTTGTGCTGCAAATTTTTAACTTTCGAATTATATATTCTGTATTTTTGTAAATAAAAATTTGACAAAAAATTTAATTTGAAAAAAGGAATGCTGCACACATGGTTTTGCATAAAGACCGTGTGGACATTATAGTAATTGGGATTTTTTATTTTTGATTTCAAAATATTGATTGAAAAATTACAATATCAAGGGCATTTTTTAAATTTTTTTACGATGTCATATGAATTTTTTAGCGCAGTTTGAAATAGCGCTTTTTCAATTCGCTCGCAAAATCCTCCATTTAGCGCGCATGCGGTGTGACGTCACAGCAATATAGGCGCACACTACGAAATGAATATCACGCCTTCCACGGTAGACGGGTATGACGTCATTAGCCAATAACGGGCGTTAAAAATCATTCGTATTTTCGTGTTTTCAAAAGATAAATTTATAAATGAAAACAAAATTTTTGATCATTGTGTTTTACTGTATGGAATTGTAAAAATATACTTTAAATATTTATAACGTTTTCAACGATATTCATGCTATCGGGAAGAACCCTATATTAGGTATGTATGTATTCGTAGTGGTGTATTTTGACTTCAGCTGTATTAGGGTTGATTGTTCTTAAATTTCGGATGTACGAAAATCGCAATTAATTAATATCTGACAAGTGTATTAACCAGATAAAGGAATGACTGGCGAAACTATTCACAAAAATAATATCAAGAATACTGAATTTCTTGACCGCCTGTTTCTTTCTTTCCCATGGCATGTTATGCGGAAGCGAGTGAGAGGGAAGTAATATGAGAAATTATTACTCCTTCAGAAGTTGCTTTTGAGAGCTATTTTTGTAGTATTTTTAGAATCATTCATAAAATATTATATTTTTATTGTGGCGCTAGATATCGAATCTCTGTCGGTTATTATATTTTTATCGTAGGGCGATTTTTCGGCTCTCATTTTATATCTTTATTACTTTGGATGACAGATTCTTATCCGTCCGTATTATTTGATAAAATGGACGTAAAAAATATTATTTCAGAATCGTTGATTTTTTAAAAATAATTGAAATTGAACATCACAAAACACCCAGGCTTAAGGAACCGAATCCTAATGTTTCATAAAAACATTAAAAGGTTTAATATGTTCGTGAAAAGAAGAGATAATAAAAAATATAAATATTTAAAGAAAAAAAAACAGTTGCAATGGTTCATATCAGGCGACGAAAATGCAAAACCACACATTTTTAAATAAAAACCTTTTGTGGATTTGTTAATTAATATTAATATTATAAACAACATTTTGAGTGTGTCCAAATACTTGTAGACAAAAACTGGATTTCACCCATTACGGGCTAATAATTACAATTTGACATCTCAACAGAGATGAGAAGTTGAGAAGGGAATATGGGTATCTAGGCGTTTATCATAAGGCAATCATAAAGGTTTCTGCTAAAATGCTTGGCAATTTTCTCAATGGATGACAGAGAGTGTTCACATGTGAAGCGTCGCGCCATTTCACTGTATATATATACAAGTTATCCATATTTTTCCTTCCAAACTTCTCATCTCTGTTGAGATGTCAAATTGTAATATTAATATTAATTAATTAATTATGTTTTTTATTTACAAACGTATAACAATGTTGTACAATTTAGAGCTTCTTAAATATCTAGATACATAGGCATATAACATAATAAATATCGTAGATGAACTGTACTGAATACTGGTGCATTATTACTTACATTTGGATTAATATTTCATGTGTGATACCTTGGACTAGTATTGAAGCGTATTCATCTTACCTTCATGTAATAAAATGATCACTATGCACTGCACTTGGTGTACCAATGCAGTGCCCTATGCACTATTGGGTGCGGATAAGGAAAAGCAGTAGTAGATTTGTAACAAAGTAGTATTTTGCAACATCACGTATTGTTTAAATTTTACTGCATATTTCATGCAAACCTATCTAAGAATCGATTGATTCGCCATTTCCTCGACAACTAGCACCGTTCGCACTACCCTATCGAGATTATATTTCCACCCGAATGCCAACCCCGACATAAAACTGACCAGTGGGTTACGTTATAGTACGTTGTACGGTGGCTGTGTTGATAAACTACGTTCTACAGAAGAGAGAAAAAACAGATTTCATTCAGTCAATCTAAAAAAATAAGGCCATATTGGTGAGGGTCACTGTAAGGGAGTTTTTTACAATAATAATTTTATTATTGTAATGTTTGTTAAATTTTTTCGCCATCTACAGAGTTTCTAAAAGATTCAAAGGAGACAGGCACTTGATCGAAACCATCATTGAGAGGCGAGCTCAATGGATCAATGAAAGCTCCACCCTTTCCCTAGACTGTTTTAAAGACTATTGAGTCTTTTTTCAGTCCAGCACAACTATACCGATTTTTTCAACAACCTTAACCGCGATTTTAAGATTGTCAGTGTGAAAAATTCAAATTAATTAACGTGATGTACGCGAACAAATGCTTTTATTGCCCCTACCACTGTCTCGGCTTATGTATTGTAATTGTCATTGTTTCCATCACCCAAACCAACCAGAGTCGGCCCAAATCGGGATCTCGTCGGGTCGGCCCAAGTCGGGGCTCAATGGATCGGCCATATTATTTGACATGAGGGTCTACTCCAGCGTTTCTTAACCTCGGGTCGCGACCCAAATACGGGTCGCGAGGGGTTTTAGGATTGGTCGCGGGAAATCTCATAAAAGTGACAAAATATAGAATTTAAAAATATTTTTAATATGGAATATTTTTAATTTTGATCAATAGGTAGATCGATGTCACATCACTAATTTTATCTCAATAGGTACTAGCGAACTACCATAAAATATACCTAATATTGACAGCAACATGTTGGTTTTTGGTTCGTCGTAATGCTGTGTCGGTCGTACTCAGACGATCACCGGGAAAGAGAGCGCCTCACAGGGAAGAGAATTTATTGAAATAAAAGATCGTTTTGGAGTGCCACGTCCAAAATGCGTAGTTTGTATGCAACTTCTTTCAAATGAATCGCTGAAAATAAACAAATTGAAGAGACATCTTGAAAAAGTCCATCCAAACTACGAAAACAAACCGATCGCCTTTTGGAAAGAAAAAGAAATGCAAGCAAAGCGCTTGTTTTTGGAAGATGTCAATGACAACAGTATTTTTGTGGACACCATGCCAATTTATTTAGATCATTTGACAAAACTTGGAAATGAAATGGAAAGATATATTCCACAAAATGTCGTAATCGAGAAATATAGTTTGGTAAGAAATCCATTTGAAGTAGATGTAATGGGCATTGAAAATGATTCAGCTGGATTACAAAAAGAATTGCTGGATATGCAAGGTGATGGAGTGTTAAAATAGAGGTTCGGCGGAATGAGTCTCACGAAATTTTAGGCGAAACTATCAGGGAAGCCTATACTGAGCAATGAAGCTGAAAAAGCTCTGCTACCATTCCCGACTACTTATTTGTGTGAAGCAGGATTTTCTTGCCTTGCAATCATAAAAAATAAGTATAGGAATATGTAGACTGGATCCTCAGCATGACATGCGATGTGCATTTGCTATAAATTCAACTCCACGCATAAATCTTCTTTGCTCGAAAATACAACACCAAGGTAGTCATTAATAACAAAATGTTTTGAAGATAAAAAAGAACATTTAATATTTTTAACTGTAATATTGTAATCCTGGTTTGTTGATTCCAATAAAGTCGTAAAAAAAAAAAAAAACGTTTTTTAATTCTAATTCATTAATAACTTTTCATATTCCATAATTACTATTACGGTTTTGTTATCACTGGAAAATAAGATAATACATTCAGGGTCGCGGGCTTCAAATTTATGTGTATTTAGGGTCGCCAGTCAAAAAGGTTAAGAACCGCTGGTCTACTCCATGACATAATACAGGGAATGGATGTGGGGGGATGCTTCAGAGGGCACCTTCGACGCCAACCGATGAGAGCATCTGGAACAAGTGTGCGAGGGCACGAACTGCGTCTCATATGTTGAACTGAAGAGGGCCACAGAAGAAAGAGCGCAGTGGAGAACAAGATGCAACTCCTCGTTGCAGACCAATCCACAAGATTAAGACTAAGAAGACGATGAATAGAAGTTAATTTTTTTTTTCTTAAAAATATTCTACAATAATAAATATTTGTTGCTATGTAACCTTCAAAATCAACCTTCAAAGTCTAAAACTTGTACCGTTACAAGGTTATTTCAACTAATAAGTATTTGGATATGTAATCAAAAGTTTCAATATTAATTCAATCTTAGTTTAAATTTTCATAAAAATTCATGTTTGTAAGTAGTATTAAAAACTAACTAACCATCACGCCATTTCCCCGAAGGGGTAGGCAGAGAGGATAGAACGCCACACCACTCGTTCCTGGCACACTTCCTTTGTTTCCTCCACATTCATACATCTTTTCATGCACGCACGTCGTATTTTATTGAATAAGAAACGTATTTGACTACAAAGTTCAAAGACAAGCCTTGACAAACTCCGGACAAAATTTTCGTGTAAATTCTTTTAATCAATCACTAAAGCAATCAACTAAAAGAGGGATATTTGTTAATATTAAACATTAACAGACAATAGACCTGACCATTGAACATATGCACTGACACAACTTCATTATCCAATTTCATTCATTCTTGTACCCTTGATAAAGAGACACGCGTTGTTTCGAAACCGGTCGGGAGGTAAATGAATAAAAATTAGTTAAAAACAGAGTTTTTTTTAAAAACAGTTTATAAAATTCTTTTTTAAGAAAAAGCACTATATTTTTTTTATACCAAAGTTAATATTGAGAACGAAATAAAATACAACGAAAATAATTGTGGCTTACCGTTTTGTACAAATTACCTTACTGCATACGTAACAAGATGTAAAAGGGACATACCTGTAAAGAAGTAAAGGAAATTTTAATACATGGTCAGTAAAAATGTTTTACTTTAAATAATGTTTTCTATTCTAAGGTTTGTTAAAGATGGTACGTGGAGCTGCTTGGGATGACACTTATTACACAACATGGAAACTGACATTCGATTGCTTAGCTTGGAGGCAATTACACCCATATAATAACTAACAATAGCGCAGCGCCATTTTTCATTTATTGGATCTTAATTATTTAATATATGATGCGACTGTGCCTGGATGCAGAAGTCAAGGAAGGCTGAGAAAGACATGGCATGATCAAGTAAAACACGGGCTTGAATGTGGGCATGTAAGAAGTCGGAATAATCGACGTGCGCGCATGAGAAGATGTATAAATGTGGAGGAAGCAAGAGAAGTATGCCAGGACAGAATGGTGTGGCGTTTTATCCTCTCTGCCTACCCCTTTGGGGAAATGGCGTGATGGTTAGTTAGTTAGTTAGTTAATTACTTAATAAAATGGACACACAAACCAAATTAATAACCGAATTCTCCAAATACAGGGTTAGTGTTGTATGTTGAATATATCAAATGGGTGGTGTATCTTTTGAAAATGCCTGCAAAAACATAGCTATGTGAGTTTTTAAATTTTGCGAGTAAAAAAATTGTTTCTGTAAATGTTCTATTAGGTACAATACTACATTGAAAATGCCCTGACTCAACACGGATTATCTAGTGAGTCAGGGTCAGGTCATTATTGTGATTATATATGAAATGTGAAATGTTAATAAATAAAATAAAAAAATATGCTCCCCTTAGGAACATATATGGAGTGAAGAAAGTTAAGTCAAGAAATGTGTTGAAAATTACATTTAATAAGTCAGAATATTCGACATGCATAAAAAAAAATTCTAAATATGGAGGATGCGAGGGTCGTATGCCAAGAAAGGGTGTTTTTGGAGTCCCTTCTCTACGCTTATTCCTTTAATGTTAGTAATAGTTTATTTATTTTTATTTAAAACTCTCAGATGTGATTAATTGAAGCTATAAATTAAAGTAAGCTTGTCAAAGCAAATTGAGAAAATAAAATAGGTAGACATTTTAGTTTGGAGAAACCACGTTTAGTGGTTATTTGGATAAGGGTTTAAAGCGAAAACCTACCCCTTCAGTTGCCTTTGGTTAACATACCCGAAACCTAAGTATTTTGCTCCTGAATTGTAGATAAAACGTAAATAAAAGAAGGGTGGAAAAGTTTCCAAATAGAAGCCCCCTCTCCTTTTTTTTTCGTGTCTTGAGAATACTCCATAAGTTGAAATATTTATATATTTTTTTCTTAACGTTTTTTCTTACTTTTTCGGTTCTGCTGAATTACGACGCTTTAAGTGAATGAATGGGAAAAATTGGATTAAATTAGAGCCAGTCAATGACCGGTCATAAGCCCTGTAAACGCTCGAGTATCCATATTCCTAAATTTGAAAAAAAAATTACCTCATCTCTGTAGGGATATAAAATGAAATTTATATTAGAGTCTCTTGGTACCTATGTTTCTTTCTCTATTTTCAGGTCCTCATTATTAGTCTTTCTTCAGTGCACGAATATATTAGCAGCTTGACAGCTATGACCAATCTTATGTCAAGGACTAGTAGAATAGAATATTATGACATTTACATTTTTTAAAAATTGGCTTATAATGCACTCTTATTTCAAATTATTGAAACAATAATCGAAGACATTATTTAACTTTTAAACAAAGAATAAAAGACTGAATCAGGTGTTTTTATTTATTTATTACGATCTTTCAATTTAAACACTAAGAAACTACAATATGAAGATTTTTTATTTATATCCCTACAGAGATGAGGTAGAATTTTTTCAAATTCAGGAATATGGATATTCGAGCGTTTACAGGGCTTATGACCTGTCATTAACTGGTTAAGTGGCCACTTTATGTAAGGTACTACAACATTCCCCATTCCGCTTATTAGCGAATATCCACACCAGGTAACATTTTTTATTTTGTATTTATGCTACGAATCAAGAATCATCCACCAGCGAGATCATTGAACGCGCCATCTATGCATTAATATTGAAGTTAAGTATTTTTTAATAGCAGATTTAATTTATTTAGACCACGACCCAAAATGTTATATGAAGATTTTTTTTCAAAAGTCCCAAAACTCGTTGATTCCTTACTAGAAAAGCTATCTCCGACAAGTAAAAAATAAAATAATCAAAATATTTGATCTGTATACAAATTCTAATACAGACTGTAATGATAACGTAAATCGTATTTAAAAAATTCTTAATAAGGTTAAAACTATCATTGAAGGTAGTCCCATGAAATGATTGAAACTTAAAACGCGTTTATTTGGTTGGTGGTTTTTTTTATGTGTATTTTTCACATACGGTGTTGCGTCATGACACGGCAAGTCTGTCATTTTATTTCCTCGTGTTCGATTTTCCGTAAGTCAGATGTTTGTTACTCTAACTTCATTGTTTCCGAATACATATTTTATGTATTAACAAACTCCCTACAAATAAAACTGTTTACGTGAGCAGGAATTAATGAAATGGCTCCTACGTAGATGTTATAAAATGTAAACGTTACTGTCAAATTGAGAATAAATCGAACAAATAAATTTTTAAATGAAACACTTTGTTTTTAACTCCTTTTCACAAAACAAAGTGTTTCATTTAAATAGTTTATAATATTGATAACTACAAAGTGAGTGCTTTTATTATATATATTTTTTCCATTTTAATTTCTAAAAAAGTGTCGTATTAACAACTTATGACCAACCAAAAGATAAAAACTCACGACTTTTAAAATTGACATTAAAAATTCAAACCTTAGACAGATAAGCTCTGGAATGTTATGATACATCAAGTGGGGAACTTAACCCGGCTGATGATAATAATGAAATAAGCTCCGAAGACTACTCTCATCCGGCGAAGGCGTATCGGCAGGCTAGGCCACATACTACGTATACCTCCCGAGAGTCTTAACCATGCTTGCCTATATTACAAGGCATCTGGTTCTCGGCGTCCTGGACGTCCACTGTTGACAATCCGTCGGCAGTTTGCGTAAGTGCTGCGGGACGTGGACTTGACGTATGAGGATGTTATTACTTTACTTCTTTTAAAATATCTTGATTAGAATTATTGCTTTTGATGATTTATGTTTACATGTAAACATATTTTTTTATATGTGATTTTATATGGTTTTACATGTTTCTTATCTCATCATTTTGTATTGATTCATTTATGTTGTATTGTTAAAGTTCTTATTATTTTCTCTTCATTGGCTTGGATTTTAAAGTTGTTTTATGTGCTTAGTTACAGAGCTTGTAATAAATGAATACATTATGATTGTAAATATCGTATCATATTATTGTAAAGTTAAATCTGAATATTAATAAATCAATAAATAAGTATTCTCCACATAGGAAGCGGATATGTTATGACGATGATAATTGATTGATATGGCATTTATTTTGTAGAACTCCATGATATTTTATGTTAAAATCAAAAAACGATTTTTTTGGTTCTACGTGATTTTATTAAGTTAGTGACAATTGTTTCGCCTTGTAAGGGCATTATCAAACTGTTTGATAGTGCCCTTACAAAGCGAAACAATTGTCACTAACTTAATAAAATCACGTAGAACCAAAAAAATCGTTTTTTGATTTTAACATAAAAAAAAAGATCCAAGTGGTCAGGAACGAGTCGCATATTAGCTAAACGAAACTTATCTAAAATACAAAATTTTCGAAAAAGGTACTAAAAGCCTTACCTATACCAATAAATTTCCAAAAATGCTTAACCATCTTCTCAACAGATGTCACTAGAGAGAAAAAATATTAAAAACTGTCGAAAAACCAACTCAAATGTGGATACTTCTGTACAAACTCAACATACATAGAAGTTTCAAAAAATTGTCGTATATGGTTGTCAGATGATGGGCGGAATGGGGAATGTTGTACATCAAGTGGCCACTTAACCCAACCAATGACAGGTCATTATCCCTGTAAACGCCTAGATAACTTACATTCGTTTCCAGAGTTTCTCTGTCTCTGTTGGGATATCAATAATATCTGATATCAGCCCAGCATGGGTATAATCCAGTAATTAATTTGTCTACAAGTATTTGTAAATTTGTATACGTTCAAAATGTTATTGAAACCCTTACAAACTCAAAAAAACTTTAAATGATCGTCATATATTTTTTACTTTAAACTTTTTAGACTATGATAACAGCCACCGTAGCATAATGACTAATGCCCGCTTTATATGGGACAGTTTCTTGTTCAGAAAACTACACAGTTTCTTGTTCAGAAAACTGTGCAGTCTGTCAAAAGACACGCTAAAGATGTGTATTTTCGAAACGCGATTGTAAGTTATTATCGTATGTTTGCTCTCAGGAAATTGTATATTTAGCTAATAATGTAAATATGTTATTGGTTTTTTACATATTTAAAAGCATACAATAAACCAATGTCTACTTAAACGTTTACATAAAAAACATTGACTGTCATGTCAGTTTAAATCTGACACTAGCACACAGTTTTTCATGCAGTTTTAGCTTTAACGGGACCGTTTTCAGAATGCACAGAAAACTGTGTAGTAAACTGTCCCATATATAGCGGGCTTAAGACGCTGAATTCACTATACAGAGATTTCGGGTTCGATTATAGGTGAAGGCACCAAAAGTGATTTTTCTCAAATCTGGACGTGCATAGTGCTGTTTGCCTTGTTATTAGGATTCTTGGGCTGATGAGGTGGTCAAAATAAATTTAAAATATGATACAAGTTAAGAGAAAGTTAGAAAAATTGTTGAAATTAAAAAACTAAAAAATACATTCGGTTTGTTCAGAAAATACCCGATTCAAATCAATCTTAGAATAGAGACCATATTTCAGGTTTCTGGTAAAGTATTTTCCTGAAATTACGACAGCACTTAAGTGCGTTCATTAAAAAAAATTTCAATTATTTAACGAATATAAATAAATGCGCTTTTGTCGTGCTTTTAAAATAAAATAAATGCAATAAAATCAAATATTAATCCGAATGTATTCTTTTAAATAATAATTATACATAAAAAATAGTAACACATGTAATTTTTAAAGTCGTTTCCCAAGAAAACTTAGCTGGCCATCTAACACTTTCTTTAGTAGCCTTTCGGTACAAAAAAGAATCCGCGCACATTTCTAAATACTGATTTTTTTTATTGACCATTGTTGAAGTTGAAATGTATCACATTATTTATTTTCTGTCACTGCAAATTAATAACTATGTATTGAAATTTTGTTATTCGCAATTCTATTGGGGGAAAAATACGAAAATTCTCACCCCGTATATTTGATAAAAATTTTCTCACTATAATCATAATATCAGTTTATTTAGCATAATCTTTGATACAGTACATGATAAAATAAAATAAAATGAAATATACTAAAAAAAAATATAAAAAAATATATAAGTATACTTATGTAAATAAAAAATAAAAAAAATAATAAATAAAAAAAGATAATGTGATCAAGGTGGTCAAAAATTTAAAATTTTCGACCAATTTCGACCAATAATAGTCGAGTTGTAGTCAATACATATCATCAGGATGCGAAGGTTTAATAAATCAATTTAGTTTCGATTGCTATGACTAATGACTATTCATAAATTATCCCATTAACGTAATACCATTGAAAAAATAGTATGTAATCATGCCCCCAACATACAAATAATGCATTAAAAAAATATAAGATGAGATTCCAAATGATTCATATAAATTCTCGTTAATAAGGTTCAGCAATTAATAATTTAATTCAGCGTCGAAATTTTTTGAATTCTTTTACTACAGCTACGTGAGTATTTTTTTTTTTAATAAATACATATATTGATTTGAAATGAAGACATGTTTTCAGATGTCCGATATGAATTTTATTAAATAAACTCATTTTCTTTTCAGGATTAGGTTTCAAAGCATTTTCAGTCGATTCGTCAGACGGTTTAAGGATCGTAACTCTGACAATAGAAGCTAAGGTTCTGACGATAATAGACACGAAAATAGAAGATATTGGCGGGGGGTGGAGGTTTCTTTCTCTTCTCCCTGGCGCCATAGCTGTTCATAAAACTACCCCCGCACAAAAGATTGAATTTTTTATACAGGCTATTGTATTGTATAATTCTCGACACAATCTTGAGTAGAAATCGCAGCATTAACTTACTAGATGTCGGTGTATTGAGTTATATTTAGAATAAAGACAAATAAGTTAAAGTGAAGGTTAAAAAATACTCTCCTATATTTAATACAAAACAGTTGGACTTAAAATAAATATTTTAATTGCATGGTTTGGTTTTGGTTTAGAGAGGTGAGGCTGAGATTCTTATTTACGACGAAGATGGGTACTATTCCCAATAAGATCCCGAACTGATATTTATCAAGCCTGGGCGTTTTAAGTCGAAACTTACCTATAAAAGCTATTGTATAACTATGAATAGGTTCAATACTTTTGCGTAGAGGAGTATGGAACGCATTGCTTGGAAATACACTAGGAGACCGAAAAAGAAAATATTAGAACATCCGTTAAAAGTTATCGATCGGGATTATTAATTACCGCTTTAAATATGGAAAATACGCCAAAACTGTAAGTAAAGTAAAATAATTTATGAACAACATTTTGAATGAATACAAATACTTGTAGACAAATTACTGGATTATACCCATGCTGGGCTGATATCAGATATTATTGATATCTCAACAGAGACAGAGAAGCTCTGGAAACGAATGTGGGTTATCTAGCGTTTACAGGGCTTATGACCTGTCATTGGCTGGGGTTAAGTGGCCACTTGACGTAAAAAATAACAACTCGCAAGCGGATAGTTCTTTACACCTAAGATATATACAAGTTTCAAAAATTTGTCATACATGGTTGTCAGATGTCAGATGACAGGCGGAATGGGGAATGTTGTAATTACGTCAAGTGGTCACTTAACCCAGCCAATGACAGGTCTTAAGCCCTGTAAACGCCTAGATAACCCACATTCGTTTCCAGAGCTTCTCTGTCTCTGTTGAGATATCAATAATATCTAAAATAATTTAATTTGACATCTCAACAGAGACGAGAAATTTGGAAGGGAATATGGATATCTCGGCGTTTACAGGGCTTATGACCTGTCATTGGCTGGGTTAAGTGGCCACTTGATGTATCACAACATTCCCCATTTCACCTAGTACTTGATATCCATATCCGCCAATATACAGTAAAATGGCGCGACGCTTCACATGTGAACTCTCTGTCATCCATTGAGAAAATTGCTAAGCATTTTAGCAGAAACCTTTATAATTGCAAGTGAGATTCTTACCGAATTATATCACCTACTAGGAAACGCCTGAAGATGAATTGTGAAATGGGGAATGTTGTAATACATCAAGTGGCCACTTAACCCAGCCAATGACAGGTCATAAGCCCTGTAAACGCCTAGATATCCATATTCCATTCCAAATTTCTCGTCTCTGTTGAGATGTCAAATTGTAATTATTAGCCCGTAATGGGTGAAATCCAGTTTTTGTCTACAAGTATTTGGACACACTCAAAATGTTGTTTTTAAAATAATTTAGTTTAATAGAGTTTTAATTGCTTGTGCACAATTTATCATGCCATTTATTTGCTTAAAATCAATTTGAGAAAGCAATAAAACGAAACATTTGTCAAAGTATGCCTTTCATCTATGGTGCTTGGCATCGCAACAGTGATATGAACGTATGTTCATTGTGATCGGTCAAATGCTTAGCACGTTTTCAAGCACGTCGACAATCATCTGTGATTGAGCTACAGACCAAGGTTCCGTAACGTGGTAGAAAGAATACTTGATTTAAGTGGAAAACGGGCTGGTCACATAGACAGGGTGATGGACGATAGATGGACGAAACGTGTTCTAGTGTGGGGAACTAGAAACCCGAGTCTGAAGGAAGTCCACAGATGAGATGGGTGGACGACATCAAGAAGTTTGCTGGATGGCGGTGGATGTAGACGCTGCGGTCGCAGGTTTTGGGAGTGGAGTTGACAGGGGAAAGATTTTCACCATAAGATAATTGAAGAAATAGAAAAACAACTATTGCAAAACTACTATATAAAAACCAATTTACTGAAGTGTATTTTATGCAATTTAAAACCTTATACAGGGTGTAATAAAACTCGATGTAAAAGCGGGAAACCAGCGAATCTACATGATATTTGGAGTCGATTTTGTAGACTAAATTTTTTAGATTTGACCCTGTGGCGGGCGACAATGACGGCACGATCCGACAATTGCCGAACGCCGACGTAAACGTACGAACTCGCCAAACTGGCGACGAGAATCTTTTGGACTTCCTTCGTCACCGCACGCGAATTTTGGGCACAGAATTTCCGCCAACTTAGTATTTCGCATCGTCATTTTATTTTGCCTAATTTAGTTTGTAGAATCTTTATTACAGAGTGTTAGCTTCAGTAGATTAGTTTTGTGAATAAATCATTGTATTGCAAATCGTAAGTACCTGTTTTACTTTCTCTCCTTCTGTGCACCACATAAATACCTACCACATTATTAGGCCACCAACTAGGTGACCTTCCACAAATTAGTGTGCAAATAGGTAACCATAACCCTTAGTTTTCGAGAAAATTGAGTACGAAGTTGATTTTTTTTGCAAATTGTTATCAAATATCATGTATTTAGTCAAATTAATACTATCCGTAAAGAAAACAAAATTTAAAAAAACACGTTTTAATAAGAATAAGAGCAATTTTACTTAATCCGCCATAATTATGAAAACTTTTCTTCTAGAAGAAAAAAAAAAATTTCAGCTCAGATTACACTATCGTCTCCAAATACGATGTAGATTCACCAGTTTCCCGCTTGTACATCGAGTTTTGTTGCATCCTGTATTTACTCGACTATTATTGTGTGTACTGTACGCACTGAATGTTTTTATGTATTTTAACATAATATCAATTTAAACAATGAAATGTTTTCATGTACATAAAAAGCACAATTTCAATTCCTTAAGACCTTTGAGAAAAAACTTAGGAATGTCAAACGGCTTAATAAGGACTACAAAACAATAATATGAAAAGTGGACTTTGAGTCTGAAAATCAAAATAAAAGAAGAATTTTCAAACCAGTAAACAAAATGAAAAACTGTTGTTATAACGTATCCTCTCTCCATTAGTCTGAATATATTCCTCCTTGAAAGAAAAAAGGATGAAAGAATTAAAGGGACTCCTGAAATTCAGGATTGCCTGAAAAGTGGGATTCGAAGGAGCTTATAAACTTTCCTTAACCCAAGGAATACTGAAAGTGTAATAAAGTTTTCAAGTATTATTTTTTAAAGTAAAAAATATAATATGCAAGTATATGCCACGTTTTGGTCCTATATGGAACATCTGGACATTACAGCTATCTAGTCGCTGACCAACACTTCCCGTCTCTTCCTGTGTCAATCATGAGTTCCTAAGCTCTGCCAATTACAACCTAAAGTTTGCCATCGACAGTCGACAGAGGTGAGGCAACGGATACAGCAACCCTTGGTATCTACTGTCATCCGGCGAAGGCGTTTCGGCCGGCTAGGCCATATACTAAGTATGCCTCCCGAGAGCCTTAACCATGCTTGCCTATTTTACAAGGCATCAGGTTCTTGGCGTCCATCCATTCGCTCTACATGACCGAACCATCGTAAAAGACCATTTTTAATTTAGTCGAAAATGCTTATCTCAGCCTTGCACTCTGCTCTAATTTCGACATTTGTACACCTATCAAAAAAACAAAACAAAACTTTATTGAACAAAACCTTTATAATGTATAATACTTTCTTTTTTTGTGCCCGATGTTGTATAGGGCACTGCGTTGGTACACAAAAACAACGCAAAACTTAATATTAGGCACTAATAAACACCCAATTCTACAAATTACCCTATCGTCTCTACCCTAACATACTCGTAAATAATTACACTAATCTGTATCGTACAGCGGTCGCATGATTAGACATTCGGTTTGAGCAAATATTAGTCGAAACAGTTCAGTCGTTCAGAATATATGAGATGTATTGAAATTTGATTAAGTTGAACTAATACAGTACACTTAATTACATCAAACCAAAGCGGCAGCGCGCAGTGTTCACACAACTCTTGATAAAGGGTGTACCAACAAATAAAAATAAACGCATTATGCTTATCTAGTAACCTGTATCCCAAAGTAAAAATCTTAAAACCTTGATTCAATAAAAGTTAAATAGAAGTTCGAGAACAGATTTAAATTGTATCTTAACCCCCTACCCTAAAATTTAAAAACCTGATACTACTACTTTCTCTTATCCGCAACTAATGGTGCATAGGGCACTGCATTGAAACATCAAGTGCAGTGTATTTTAATCATTTTTTTTA
>JAGVSP010003888.1:0-17021 GCA_022494985.1 Micrasema minimum
GCTGTCGCTGTCGATGCCTTCACGGTCAGTGCCTCCGCAGAACCAATTATTGTCGTTTCACACCGTGTTTGCGCACGAAAATACCGGACGCCTGTTTATTTATTTATTTACTTCGCATTTATTCATATTCCAACTAGATTCTCCGAGAAATTGCCCGACCCTTTTCCAGCAGAAGATCGTAAACAATATTTTATACATTGCAAAACCTTTTTTCTTCTTATTTTTACTTACAACTCACCCTATAAAAATGTATTGTGTATACTGTGCTCAGAACAAATTGAATATATTTATCTACCTACCGTTTTTACACAAGTATAATTTATGAATATTGAATCTTTATTTTTAAGGTTACTGAATTATGTATAGTTTATATGATTTTTGTTTGATTTGTATTTTAAAACAATTCTTTTGTCAAAAAGAGAAAAAAAACATTTGCTTGTAAAATGCTATCTTCGACACGGCGTTTCTCAGTGCGGAATGCATTAAAAATATATGTAAACCCAGAATAAAGATATAATAAATAAATAATAATAAACATATGAATTATTATCTGACAATATAGACAAGCATTTTTCTCTGGCGTGGCTAATATTATTTTTATCTGCTGGAACTCCCTGAATTTTCACGAAAAAAAAAAATAACACACTCACGGTGTGGATGAAGTTGAGGCTAATATCACAATATTTATTCAAATTTCCATGTCATTTTATACGGTGATATCCCCGTTAACCGTTAATAATTTCACATGCCAACCTCAGCAACCATGTAGAGATATATAATATAGATATGTGTCACAAAAACATTCGCTTAATAGTAAAACCCGAAGTATTCAATGTTTTTATTGCTGTCCTTAATGCGGCCAATTCGCTCGACACGTTTTTCAGAATCCACAATTTTGGAATGATTTTCCAAGTAAAGTCCGAAGCTATTTTGACGCCTGTGTTGAATGTGTATGCTGAGTAAACAAGCGAACAAATTTATTCAGATGCGTATGATTGGCTTTTAATCGAAATCTTTCACTTTACCGAATATAGGTATTATTTACATTGGCTGTTCCGTGTGAATAATCTGATATCTTTCTTATTATTTTGGGAGATGTCTTCATTTGTTTATTTTTACAGGACCCTGAAAAAGAAAATTCATTGAACATTCGGTACATATTTAGTAGGAAATTGCATTGCACTCTCTGTATTCGTTTTGAGCTTTTCTAAGGCTCCTTCGTGTGCTTAAATAAAATCACTAATGACAAGTTCTTTTTCAGATGCTACGCATCGTTTAGTGGGCGGTGGAGGGTGTCGTAGTGAACTTCAGGAAAGAGCTCTAGCGGTGTCCCTCCGCATGTTTGGGGCGCTGCTCGGCCGCTGCTGTACCCTTCTAGCGACACCTCCCGCGCAGAGTCAGCCCCTGCCCGCGCAGAACCAGCCCCTGCCCGTGCACGAGGACGTGCTGGTCATCCTGCCAGCTCTCAAGGTAAGACAGATCAGCACTGCACAGGATGGTAGCTCCCTCCGCCTGTTTGGGGCGCTGCTGCACCCTTGTAGCGACATCACCCGCGCAGAGCTATATCGTACATCATCTATTTTTTTTTAAATTTCTGAATGATTTTTAAAGTGCTGTTTTTGCGAGAAACCGCCTCAAGACGCCGTATATCTGATAAATATACACATGTATCTTATCAAGAATCTGATGGAAACAAAACAAGGATACAGCGAATAAATTGATAACTATTTTTTGCCTCCACGATTCTGCGAAATTACAATTCATGTGTTTCTCGATTCTTTCCTCGAATCTCTAATGGGCTTGGTGAACTCCACTTTTCCCATCCACACGCTTCGTACAAAAGCGAGTAGCTCTCTACGTTCTTTCGTTATTATTAAGGGTATCATTAATATAAATACGCGAATAATGAGTTTGCAGTGCACTTGCCTAAATGTCTGCTATACAATCCGGGAGTATTACTACTAATATGCGGTGTTTCTAGAAATCATAACCGCATGGTATTATAGATAAACCAAATTCCCACATACTTTTTGCGGTTTAAGTTGAGATGAACTCTCTTCCTAATCTTTGTTCTTTTCTACCGCTATCTTTTAAGAGTACACGCTTTCTTTCCTAAAATTATCAAGGGAACTTATATCGATACGTGGAATTACTCACATTTAACAATGTGGTTAATATGTTTGGTTAATATGTCTTCATTCTAAATTTAATGTAGGTACCTATAACCTAATATGATTTATGTGCGAATTATTAATTTGTGCTATTTTTTTTCTTTTAAAAATGTAAAAAATGAGGATAATGTTTCTTAAAACACTTAGAAGCTGTGCAAAAAAGACCTCTCAAAAAACTGAGGGTTTCCAGTAACTTAATAGCCGCGTTTACAACGGTGCTTATATTTTTAAAAGTCTCTTTAATAAGTCCTTCAAGAGTCAAAGTGTAGGTTCCTAACAATGTGTTTTTTCACTTCATGTACAAAAATGATAGATTTTCTTACGTGCATCTATGTTACGCCACGGTTCATCGCTCTCCATATTGGCTCGAAGCCGGTTCCTTGATGAAGTTTCCATTACACGAAGTAAAAGTTGGTAAATAATTGTTTATCATAACACGCGCCCACTTTTAGCATCTCCGGTGCATTGTCTGCGTCTACTTGCGCTCTTAGGTTCAGGTGACGAAGTATCAGATTTGAGTACATAATAGTTTCACCAAGAAAATTAATGTTTTCGAGTATCCCTAATTGGTACCCGACAAAAAAGGTCGTTTTACTGCAGCAGTGGTAGTAATAAATTATGTTCGTTGAGAATTTGCATGTCTTTCGATTATTAAATTTGCAGCATTTTAAATCTCTCTTATGAAATAATTTAAATCAGTTTTAAATAATTTAAAAAAACAAGATTGAGTGGTGGCCCAGTAGCGTCGTGGTCTAGAGATCCCCAGTTCGATACCCCATTCTGCCACGACTTGATTCCTTTTTCCAAGCACAAGCCGCTTAGTCTTCATTGAAAATAGTATCTACTATCTATTCTTTTTAAATTTTTTTTATTAGAATATTGTTAAATGTAAGCAGGATTATCAATTGGAACTATTATTTCGAATGAACACATATTTTCAGGTTGAGTGGAAAATCGACTCTCTCATCGATAAAATATGATTTGATAATATCGATAAACTTGAATTATTCACATTCTCTTACATCCCGCTCCCGCTCTACATCAGCTCGGTCCAATAACAATAAACACCAGGCGACTGTAAGAATGCAGTTTTCTTTCATTCCCCTTCTGCCATTCCTCGTCCTGAAGTGACGTTCATTTGATGGTAATTGTCCCCACAATGATGTGCAGAATGCGGTATGAAATCAGACGGAAAAACAACAAAAACATTGCACATACATGTCTCATTGGTGTATCGATGTACAGCCAATAAATACTTTCTTGTGTTAAATGGTCATCAGGAAAACATATCACATTATCACTAATGTGCAACTGAGGTTGTGTTTTTTTTCACTTTTGCAACAATATTATGTTATATCACATTTCACATTGCAATAAACAAATGGTACCCATTTTTACCACAGCTGAATACACGGTGTAACAAAACTCGATGTACATGCGGGAAACCAGTGAATCTACAATATATTTGGAGTCGATTTTGTAGAATATTTTTTTTTTCATTTGGCCCATAGTTTTCAAGAAAATGTATTAAGTTGATTTATTCAAATTCTCACGGATATCATAATATTATTTTTATTACTAAGCTTAAAAAAGCCGAATATTAATAATATAGCTGCGAATATTGATAATATCGAATTTAATATACTGTTAGCTAAACGGGGTACCGCCCGCGCCCGCGCCCCACGGTGGTTTTCGCCGTCTGTAATTTCCTCTAAATTTTATTTAATTTAGGATGGGCTATTTGATTTTTCTATCTGAGCAATTCCGATACCGCCCATACTGCGATAGATAACGCGGGCCGGTATGGGATTAGATGTAATTACGGGTGCCAGAGGCGACTTGTCCACATCGCGACCATTCAAGACCAGCTCGCAAATATCGCGACCAGCTTAGTCCATCTCACGATCAACTCTCGACCAGCTCAGAACGCCTCGTGATCAAACTCTTCTATCTCCGCGACCAGCTTAGACCACATCGAGACCATCTCACTTCTATCTCTCGACCAGTTAAGATCACCTCGCGAACTGCCATATTTAGCTCATTTTGCAAGTGATAATTCTCGGGAACTGTATCAGGTTCACTACAAACAAAGCGTCATTATCGAGACGTACAGAATTAATAGGTAAATAGGAACATAAAAAATTCTACTGGATGTTAAGTTTTTTTTTGTCACGAAAACTCAAAATACATTAAGGGCCATCAAAGAATTCCTGAAATTTTAACTCTTACCTAATAAATCACTCCGTAATTAATTATTGAAGTACGGAAGATTTCACGTGTTTTTCGTGTACGGAAGTTTACAATATTTTCATAAAACAAACATTAAAAAAAATACGTTGAAATGATTGATAACGCTATTTATCTCCGTATAACATCAGCGATCGAATTTAAATCGTACCTACGTATTTAGAATCGTCACTTATCGATTTATTTACGAATCTTAGTTCGAGGAAGTTGCGGAGTGCGTGATGGTATCATCTATCAGCCATCTTACCGACCAGCGATGCTTAGAATATCGCGTCGGATGCGAAACGTTTTAGATAATTTACTTAATGATCGTACGTAAGTGCCATGACATTGTGAATGTGAGAATGTCTTGTGTATGTGTAAATTCTCACTTCCGATGTGCTAAGCGCCCCCACTCGGGTGAAGGTCGCCCCCGCCGAACCTTGGGCCATCTCATCCCGGGTCACGATCACCTGAAATAATGATCATTTTTGTTAATGACGCCCGTGATTCTAGTCATTGCGTTCTGATAACGCGGACATTCAATTCGGCACGCTAAATAACATGTTTCGAGATGTGCTGCATTATGTATGTAAGGTGAATAGTTACATAAAAAGTTATTTTACCAATATATTATATTTCCACTAGTTTAATTCCATCGCCCTGTTACAACACTGTTTCCAATGGAACATTTTAGAACAGTTCTTTAAAGGGTCTTAACCAAGTAGTAAAAATATCAATTAAAGCGAGCATTATTATCCGCAACATGAAATATTTATTTACATGTGCTTTTCATATTAATATTTCATGTGTGATACCTGTACTAGTACTGAAGCGTAAGACTGATCATCCTGTCTTTATGTAATAAAATGATCACGAGACACCGCATTTGGTGTACCAATGCAGTGCCTATGAACCATTGGGTGTGGGATATAGGGAAGTAGTAGTAGTAAGTAATATCAATATTAAATACAACAAACCTTCAAAACAAACCAATCACACGAAAATATAGTACGTAGGTACAGAAGTCGTACACAAACTCGTGTGTATATTCCTGCAGATTGAAATATAATGCGATCATTGTGCCCCATATAAATTACTGCAGTAGTATTTTATTTTTAGCCACTGAAGAAGATTAAAAAAAAAACTCACGGTGCTACAAAACAAGACAATGCGAATAATATTACGAAATAGATATACCAGGATACGATCCATGTTAAAAGAAACAAATATAATGACAGTCTCACAATTCATATTTATGAATGTAATGGTTTTTTATATAAAAATTATAAACGGGTATTCCTCAAGAGAGTTGACAAATTTTTTTTTATCAAAATCAACATGGCCATGAAACCCGAAATAGAAATAGACTGAGTCTACCCTTTCGTAAAAAATCTAAGTCACAAAATTCGTTAATGCACCGAGCAGTAAAAATGCTTGAAGAAATACCAGAAGAGATAAAAAAAGAAAAAAAAGTGTCTGTATTTAAGGTTAGGTTAAGAAAATATATTGCAAGTAATATTAAATATTTATGTTTAAGGTTTTTCTATTTGCACAAAATAATAAAGTGTTTATATTAGGACATACGTAAAAAAAATAGGTATGTACTACTTTAAGATCAAAATAATAAAAAAATATTTTATATTTTAATTCGGGACTACTCTTACGTAACAGTCAAAAATAACTGTATCGGAGAGTAGAAAACGAGTTGTGAAAATTCCGATATTATCAAAACACAGTTAATTAATTAATGATTTATTAATTACTACTTTTTAAATTGATGTATTGTCTATTTTTATATAAAAATAATACTTTTATCGCAACGTTCATCTGCCCAATAAAAAGGAACTTTATTGTTTTATTTTGAATGTAGGTATGTAACGGTAAAACGGAACGTGTTATGATATTTACGATATATTCCCCACAAGATTTGCTAATCTATCTTCTATTGCTGATTAGGGGCCCCGGGGCCGAAAGGCTAGGTTCCAAAATACGAATATTATTCATACTTAATGTTTATTTATTTATTACGGCTTTGTTTCAGGTCTGGTCTGATTGGATGCTCTGTCACAGCTCCGTGTGGAACCCTCCTCCGCCATGTGACGATTTTGATGTTGGGTAAGTGTGTTGTAATATTTAAATTTCAATCCAATAGGGTTTGTCAAGAAGAAGGTATATGAGATTCCGTACACTCTGTATTTTTTAAATTTAAAAGTATTGGTCATTTTATTTTATTGTTATATTTAAAAAAAAAAGTTTATTTCCTCATGTAAAAAAGTTTTGAAATCAATATTTTACATTCATAATTTTTATTTACAAAATTCGCTTACCCAAAAAAACGCCGGTCTATTATTTTATTTTTGGTTTTGGACACATACAGTTACAATATACATGGAGTAACAAAACTCGTTGTACAACCCGGAAAACTGATGAATCTACATCATATTTGGAGTCGAATGTGTTATATGACTTTTTAATCTAAACTTGAAAAAAAAAATTCTCTCTTATCATAAAAGCTTTCATTAGAACCGCAGATTTAGTAAAATTGCACAAATTCATATTAAAATGCCGTTTTTATTTTGTTTTATTAATTGGATAGTATTCATTTGACAAAATGCATGATATTTAATAACAATGTGCAAAAAATGTCGCAAAAAAAAATCGTACTGAATTTTCACGAAAACTATGGGTCAAATAAAAAAAAAATTCCCACAAAATCGACTTCAAATATGATGTAGATTCACTTGTTATTAAATATCATGTATTTAGTCAAATTAATAC
This sequence comes from Micrasema minimum, assembly GCA_022494985.1. Classification (NCBI taxonomy): domain Eukaryota; kingdom Metazoa; phylum Arthropoda; class Insecta; order Trichoptera; family Brachycentridae; genus Micrasema; species Micrasema minimum. The sequence goes on from JAGVSP010003888.1 coordinate 7,179, forward strand.
TATCTGTTAATAAAACAAAATGAAAAACAGAATTTTAATATGAATCTGTGCAATTTGACTTAATCTGCGGTACTAATGAAAGTTTTTGTGAGAACGTCCGGACGAACCTAAATGTTTTAATTATGCTGTACTAGTAAGTCTGGCTCCCGCAAAGAATTTGCAATCCAAGAATTTCCTAGAATTTCGCTAATATTTTTCGAAAGTCAGGGTCAAAAACATTAACCGTTCCTAATTCACATAGGGAAAAAAGTAACATGTCGTTTTTAATCATGCTCCCAAATTTCAATGTCAACACTTCCCGACGGCCGTTTTAATTAATTATACAATTTGTGTTTCCCAAAATTTCTAGGGTTTAGCGTATGTAGTTAGAATAATTTCAATATGACTGGTTGGAATGAGCAGTGAACAGCGAACCGCAGCCGCGGAGGCGCGGCGCGGGGCGGCGCCGCTGTCCCCGGGTTAATTATCCGCCGAGACGCCAGATGTCGGCCGCTGTGGGTCCGGGTGCTTACCATATCAGGTCGAATGAGAAACGTTTCCGAGAATTAACACATAAAAAGAACATAAGCGCCACACATTCTTACGACCACTTGTAAATTCTCCAAAACGTTTCACATTTGATTCGATCTGCTAAGCACAACGGAGTGGGCCGTACCGAGCCTCACATCTCCGCATAAATTCAATATACAGAACTAGACTAGATCCAATTTTGACCATTATGCAGATAAGATAGACCGTTACAACTGATTTGGTCGCATATTTAATCTACCCTTTGTAATCGAATTCACGATTTAATACAGAGTTGTGTTGTAGTTTTGTATTTACATCAGAACAAATTATGTTAGCTACTATTCTTTATCTAATGCTTATTAATAAATTAATGTAATGTTTGATAGTATCAATTTAAATATAATAATTATAAAAACTTTACTCAGGGGATTCTACGTTCTGAAATGACGAATCGTTAATGCCTGCCTGGCCTTGTAAACCAAAATTTTCTGTGAATGCAGAAAAATTAAACAAAAAACTACAAGATCATCTGTGCAATCCGTTTATACATCGGATAATTAATAACAGAGATACAACCATTTTAAGTTTGATTTTTCTAAAGTTTTTGTATGATAGGCGATCTGTGGCGTCACCGATCGAACGCGGAATAAAAACTATAAATGATTGTATCTCGCTTATTAATTATCCGAATAACGAACGGATTGCACTGATGGTTTTGGGATTCTTTGCTTTATTTTTCTGCATTCACAGAAAATGTTGGTTTACTAGCGCATTGTGTGTTCCTCATGTGCGCGTCCGGAGCCCTCTGGAGCATTGACACGGCGCGCGGCGAGAGGGTCCGGTGCGGATTCGGTGGTTTTAAGGAAAAATAAAACCGTTACTGGCAGTTCGTTCAACCGGCTCCTTGCAGATCTCGGCACGCGGAGGGTGCCTTGCCTCCGTCTAGAGAATTAGAGACACTATTACGGACTTTTTAGCCTCGTCACAGTTATCGATACTGCTACTTGTAACAGGTAATATGTCACAGCTTAAAATCACAGGTCTCGTTCCTCGAATAATACTATGAACATCTTTAACTACATTAACTACAGCACGGATTTTTCTGGTTCGATTTCCGATAAATTCGCAAAAATAAAAAGTTTTTTGAAGTTATACTTCTTTGCGCCCGTTAGACACTTTGGGGTGGGATGTTGGTCGAGAAACCGCGTCACGCTTTTTTTTTAAGAGAAAATGGCGCTTAAGAGAAAATGGCGCCACAGTCACTGATGCTTGTATTTGTCTGACTTTGACAGTTGTCATTTCTTTTGTTTATTTACTTCTTACGCGTCATTTTAGCGAATTATCTTTTTTAGAAAATACGCTATTGCAATGGCTTCGGTTTTTCTCCATGACTTAAAAATGAAAGAATGATTATAGAAGAAAATAACTGATAATGATAAATATAGGTGTATAATATAATAATGAAGTCACGTATAAATATATTGAATATAAAATATATTGAATAATATTGAAAAATGTCTTATATTTCATTTTATATATCCTGTCTGTTTGTGTGTGCGTGAGTGGGTGTATGAGAATGGCCAAAGAAGTATAACTTCCACCGTGTGGTCCGACGCACACCGATTTTTTTTTCTTGCCTAAGTTGCTTGGATGTTTCGTGACGTTGTTCCCCTTTGGGTCCTCCGTCATGTTGAGTAAAACATTAGCAAATTTTTTTTACGAAGAAATTCAATCGAATAAAATTATTTGTCAACGGCTATTCCATTTATTTATATGTAATAGTTTAATAACAAATAACCAGTTTTTCTAGTTTAAGTATCAACAAAGTTGAGATTTAGTTACTTGTACAGTAAAATTTAAAAAAAATAAATAAATACTATTCATTTATAAAATTTACATAACAATAAATTAACATATTTTTGTTGTTGTGACTTTTTGGCGTATGAAAGTCGCCATCCATCCATATATGTAATAGGGCTTGGTATAGGAAACCTATCAGTTGCGTATGGAGGAAAAATGGACATCTGATTTAAATTGTTATTTACTCTGTGCAGTTTTGGTATACGACTCCCAATCTTCGAAATCCGTCTCGTAAACACACTGAAAAGTAAAACTTGAAATAACAAGATATTCATTCGACTCGTTCCTGTGAATTTTGTAACGACATGTAACCGTTCCCGTGCTGTAACGGGTCCGTGAATAGTTCCAGTTGCAACCGTTACTGTGCCCGCCAGTGCGTGGCATTCCGTCTAATTCAATTCCATCGCGAGACTTTTCTCATTTTTTGTTGACACTTGTTTTTTAACTCTTGCGGTATGATGGACGTATAATGAATTATTTCACGTCCAGACGCTAGCGAATTTCTCCATCATTTCGTTTTATTTTGATCCCGAGAATTTAAACTGTTACTAGATTCATCTCCACCGCAACCTAAAATTCTTCTAAGACACCCCCCATTCTCAAAACTCAGAAGTCCGCTATTTTGGGCCCTGGTTAGGTGCCATGATTCGCAGCCATAGAGGAGAACAGGTGTGATGCAGGAGTTATAAAGGCGGCGTTTTGTTTTAACCGAGTAAACAGGTCATAAACTTATAAATCAGTTATAAATCAGTTTTTTCGAAAGTAATAGTCTCTTCACGTTTTGCAGTTACCGATAATCTACTAGTACCTATGAGTTGTATTTTCGAATCCATATTTTTTGTTTTAATTTACATGAATAATGTAAACATATTTATTACACACTGACACAGTTGTTTCCGACTATTTGAAAGCAGTCCCAAATCTGAAATATTTGAGTATATCATAAGAACTCAAATGTTTCTTTTTTTTTTAAAAAAAAAAAAAATATATATATATCTTTACTTCCTCCTTCTTTTGTCATACTCATTCGTCGCCCATAACATAATATCAATTTTTATTATTTATACTTTTATCAACGGATTGCAGATGGCGCTAGTAGTACGTTAGCCATTCTCAAATAATATATACATATTATTTCCTTTCCATGTATCCTATTTTCCCCAGCACCTTTATATTTTTTATAATGGGAAAGTTTATGGAATATTTCAAACTGTATTTTTAGGTTTAATTCACCTAGTAGCACGTATTATTTTAAAAAGTATTTTTATAAAAACTTTCGCACCGTATTTCTTATACAGGGTGTAACAAAACTCCTAGTACAACCCGAAAACTGGTGAATCTACATCATATTTGGAGACGATTGTGTAATATGACTTTTTAATCTGAACTTGAAAAAAATATTTTTTTTTTCTCACAATAGTTTTCATTAGTTTGGCAGATAAAGTAAAATTTCTCAAATTCTTATTAAAAAAGCGTTTTTTAATTTTGTTTTCTTTATGCATAGTATTAATATGACTAAATACATGATATTTGATAACAATTTGCAAAAAAATTTGGGGAAAAAAAATCAACTTCGTATTGAATTTTCTCGAAAACTAAGGGTCAAATAAAATTTAAAAAAACCAATAAAATCGATTCCAAATATGACGTCGAATCACTGGTTTCCCGCTTGTACATCGAGTTTTGTTACATCCTGTATATATATAAATATTTAAAATAAGATTCACGTTAAAAACACAAAAATACCATTTTATCTACATTTTCAATTTTTAAACACCACTTTTTAATGTTTCCGCTAATATGTTGTGTTGGTTATAAACCGAAGCCGCGCGCGGCTTGATAAAATTGATTTCATTTAAAAAGTAATGGCTTCTGGTTTTTTCTCCCAGATGTTATCATATTAGTTATTATTCAATGTTGCTTATAAATAACGATATTCCCTGGTTATATAACAACTAAGTTGCTTTCGGAAGCATTAACACTAAAATCAGTATCGATATATGAATAATGTGGAAATATGGTTAAAGCCATATTGAAAACGTATTCAATCGCATGATTAAAAATCTGATTGGTCGGACAGTTAAATGATAGCATGAGAAACTTTGTGTAGTTTTTATATTTTTTAAAACACACACTCACACTTCCCTACACTTACATCATACACTTAACGGGTTTAATTTTTATTATGGTTATTTGTTTATTATGTTATAGTGTAACTGTATGTGTCCAAAATATAAAATATTAATTTTTAAAAAATGAAGAAAAAAAACATTAAAATTATATCCGCGCTTTAAATTATAGTGCTTTTACGTGAACTCATGTCAGATTATTGATTTTTAAAAAAATATTTTATTGATCAAATTCAAATCATTTTTTGACAATAAAAATTGCACTAACACCCACGCGCCGGAAAACAAGACAGCAATAAACAACAATACAAAAAACTTGTCTCTTGTCTACTGGTGTAGTTAAATTATGTATAAGGCTCGTGAGTTATGTCATTTACTACGCTTATGGAATACCACAAGACATAAGGCGATTCAGAGCTCTCGAGTTTATGAAGATAAAATCTCCGAGAGCAAAAAATTCCTTCGTTGTTATAATACGAATAATAGGACGAATAAAGAAAGAACTTAACTCGATTTCTTGGTACTTAGTACGAAGTCCTTTTTGTGCGTCCTGATCAAGCAGATTCTGAATATACGAGTATTTCCCAGTGATGGCAAGTGTTCAGCTTAAATGAGAAGAATCAGAATGTATATAATATATATTGATTATGTTAGTAAGCGACTGTTTCGATTGTAATCCGATCGATCTAGCGCGTTGATACTCTACCCTACTGTCTGTAACAATGTAACCTACTAGCTACTCCAGGATGCCGTCGCGTCGCCTCTCCGACTGTAAATTATTCCTAGCTTCATCGATACATTATCTCTCGCAGCAGTTCGAGTCTAGACGTAGCGCGTCGCTTCAGGTTCATGCCCCGCGCGCATAAACTTTGGCAGGAAAGGATAAAAACTCCTGTGGGTTTCTCGATCACGGCGATATGAGGAATGGGCAATGGGCAATGGGCAGGGAGCGCGTAGGTAATACCGCATTCCTAGCATGAAAGTCGTCAACAAGCACGGGGTACGTTTTACACGTAGCGCATTCCACTACCCGTCTTCCTACTTCTTATTACAGCCACCATTCCTCCTGTGTGTTCTATTTATAGTGTACATATATTATCTGCCTTATTGCGAGTCCGTTGCTCTGGCCGGCCAATACCGGTCTTAGTTTGACATTATTTTCTGTACAAGCACTAGCCCCAGCACTTGCACCGCGCACTATCACCCTGGTCCCTGATGATGGGATTCTTCAAACATTCACCATTTCTAACTTATAATAAATCGAGGTTTACATGTGTCAATCTCAATCTCAATCAAATCATGCACTAAATACATACTATTGAAATCATATTCGTCATGTAGTTAAGTGTTATTGGCTCGCATAAAATAAAATGTTTGCTAGTTTTCTAGCGCCAAAAGCCTTCGGTCTATTTGAATAGTCCAAATCGGCTGGAGATGTCGCCGATAAAGAATTCACACGATGCGATGCTGTAAATTGATTTTTCTATTCGAGTCAATTATATTGCTGAATCACTCTTGTGCTTGTAATGCAGCTCTACATAATTTCGCATCGATTTACTTGATTATTTTTTTACTTTTCAAAATAAAAGGCAGTCAAACGTTTTGGAGACTAGATGCGCGAGAAAAAATTGAGGTAAAATTATGTTAATTTTTTTATTCTAGTGCGAAAATAATTAAATTACAGATTAAGTCCCCAATTTAAATCGTAGGTGAAGTAATTCAGATGTTGCTCAAATATTCTTGTATACCAATTATCAATTAGCTTCTCTATCCTTTTATATACGACGAGCTTTGATTTGTGATTTATTAATGTTAAGTAATCTCGAGGAACCAATACTTTATTTTTTGTAGTACATTTTTATATAATTTGGGTACAATCGCGGAAAAGATTACCATTTGCTTCAGATGGCCAAATAGCTCACGAAGAGCTTTAACCTCCTTGCGGAAGAGATTGACCTGTTTTGTATACTTAGCAGCCAAAAAAATTAGGAATTATTGACTTTGGCTTATTAACTTAGTATTAATATTTGACTGCTTGAATATTGCTAATTGAAAAAATGAATATTAACATCATTATGCGGTTTATATTTGTAACCGACTGCCATCACGAGAAATAGAATCCTCGATCTCGCGGTCTGCAGTGAGTGCTGTACCCCGTGTTCGTGGTACCGCTAGCTCCGGCGACACTGCCACACGTCCCTCCCTACCACTGATGGCCCATCTCCCGTCTCCCTTTCAGCGAATGACTCGGTCGATTGCGATGGAAGGATGACTCGGCGATTTCTTTCATCGTCCAAACGAAACTAACCGTTTACGAAAATTATAATCTTTGTGAGTTTCTCTCTATAGTCACGTATTCCACTTTGGATCTGTTTGCGAAAATGACACGCGACTTCCATTGCGATCGAACAGTAATTTAAGATTAAAATCTTCTCGAAATTGATCCCCAATTATTTAGCATTCACATAACAGAGATTTTAAACCACGTCCAAATCAATTTATAGTTGTTAAGAAAAACGCTTCATTTATTTAAATATTAATTTACTAACACACAGCTAAGGGCAGATTTATTACCCAAAAGTAAGGAAAGTTAAATAAAAAACGAACGAATAGGAGTTAAATTATAATCAAGTAGAAGTACTATTTACTACTTTCTTCGAAATTAAGTCGAAATAAGTACCCCAAGAAGCTCTATGCGGATCAGATCATTATTGTCTTAAGTAACTTGCTGATATAAACAACGTAAACAATTTAAATGTTTTCTTGCATGATAACAAATAAATAAATTAGATTTGGTATTAATGTTAATAGAAAACACTAAAGTTCGACAAAGTGACGACACCTTCATGCGCCATGCGCCATGCGCCAGTCTGCGGTTAGTCTTGGTAAGTAGTGGTAGTTACCTGAAATTGCGATGGCTCGCAGTCACGCGCCCTTGCAGCCATTTCCCAAATGTATATTGTGTGGAGTACCGGTGATGCTTCATTACTCTTACCAGAATTGGTAATTTGTCCGCGTCGTGGCCAGCTTCATCTCGTGTTACGGACTTCCTCCGAACGCGTTCGTGTGTGCTGTTGTTTGTTAAGTTGGTCCAAGTAGCCATCCGCGGTGAGAGCTCAGGCCGCTTTGTAATACCGGGTGTCCGTTCCTACAGGTCACGGACCTGCCCAGCGCCAGCGACCAGACACTACCACTGGCGCTGGTGTCTGCTAATTCGCGTTTGATTCGATTACATCCCATCTACGAGTCGGAGCCTAATCGCTAAATAACTGTTCATTAGTAAAATGATAAATTAAAAATTATATTACGTCTACGTTCGACGCCATCCATCCCACCATCGCGCATCGCCTGTGGAGTATTCTGCAAAGTACGGCTTATTTTGTGACTCGAGGCAATGGTAGATAACGTGGCTTTCTATATATGCCGAAGATTTGATATTATTACCGCCTCCCAAGTAATGGCGTTGGGTTCGGTTTCCGCTTTTATTGCACTGACCCGAGAGACAATTGGTCAGATCAATCGCACGAGGGCCAGGCCATAAATATTTATGCCTTACATGTGTGAGCACATCGGTAGTGTTTGTGTATATCATTATTGTTGTGGAATTCAACAGCGCGTTTTTGTATATTCTCTTCTTCTCGTATTTTTTTTGTATTAGGCAACGCATGTTTGCGGTATTCTTTCTCCATTTCGTAGTTTAATTGTATTCCGTAAAATAGCACGTGTTTTTGTCTGCGAGATCTTGAAGATACATTTTAGTGTCTATCCGGAGCCTAGAATAAAATGAGATTTGTAAAATCTATGATTTCTATGAAATAAATTGTAATAATATGTTCGCAATTCACTGTATCGATTGTTACAAAAAAACACATGAAAAATCCAAGGGAAATCTCGGAGAAAATATGATTATATCAGTATTTCATTTTGCATCGTCTCTCAACTGCGTCGATATGATCTCCTTATGGAAAACAGCCCGCTCATCGATTACCGAAGGTCTAGGACTGGATCCGATGCCATTTGTCATCGCAACAAGAGCTCGTACGTAATTATTTCAGGCATCGGATATTGAACATATTGCGCATGCTCTGAATGTATTGTGTAGATAAATCTAGCAATTAGTATCGGGCGCGTTGCGGTTGCACCAAGAATATTCCTACAGCCTATACGGCATAATGCTACAAGCAGTCTCCCGTTGTGCGGCACACATTGTAACTCCGTTGTGTAATCAGTTCTGCGGTCTCGGGGAATTGTTTCAAACTTTCTGGCTCGCCGATTTTTATTCATTTTTTATTAACCAAAATTTGTTTCGCTTGTTTACTTTTTTTGTAATTTTTACGTAATTAATTTGTTCGGAAGAAACAAAATTTCTTATTCCGTTTTTCAAATGGCTCCGATCGTTTAATTCAATTAATGAATTTTGAAGATCCAACATTCGTTGGACCTACCCCGCCTCGGCCGCTCTTGGTTCTGCCCGCGGTACCGGCCCCGCTCGTCCATCAAAAAGTAATATTTTACGCATTAACTGTATCCGTCCGCATTAACAATATAAAACGTTAGAACCTGAGCTAGTGCTAGTGCCAGTGCCAGCGCCAGTGTCACAACAGTCCGTATAATAATAGTTGTGATCTCTGGGAACCCGAGCCCGGGAGGCGGAAATATCTCCCATCAATTTCTCCGCCAAGACGAATTGATGGACTAGTGTAATTTGGATATTTCAGAATATTATTGTTTTTAGTGATTAGTTGAATCGTTGACTCCGCCGCAATATACAACAGGACTAGCGCACCTCACTAAGTCCTTCATACCTCCGACATTACTTCAAACAATATCAGGATATCAATTTACCAAACGCACTGTTCTTAGAAAGGAACGCTTGGAAACTGATTCATTTTCTCGTAGAAATACAATATTACTATCGTCTTTCTCCTTCCCTTATTGGCACATGCAGCAGTGTGCACTCAATTGGATTAATTAAGCGTTATCTAGATTGACCCTATTTTGGAAAATTAATCTTGGTACACGAGATAAATACTACGGAAACTATATTATACTTTAACCTTGTTGTACGTTGTCATCATAAACCGTTAGATTATTGGTCAAAATCGATATTATTATTGTATATTTCATACGCATATAAGAATTAATAATTCATAAGTTTTAAAAGAATACTCAAAATCACGCATACTGCAATTAGGTACTTAATTTTTTTAAAGACTAGGTACATTAAAAAAAGTTAAGCTTATAACTCGCCTATATTTTATATCATGTTGAGAATGGGATTCAGATGAGAATGTGATTGCATGCAGCCTATTCTTAAACCATATTATTGCAAACAAATTAAATT